>JAPZDY010000013.1:10854658-10874131 GCA_029783645.1 Ctenochaetus hawaiiensis | reverse complement strand
AAGAACATGACAAAAAATATGCTTACTTTGGTGAATAGTTGCAGACAAGATAGACGGCTTTGGCCCAAATCTGTCCCCACACATTCATGTTGTAACACAAGTTGATGGCACAGCCAATCCGACTGCTGGTGGCCCAAACCAGCTGCAAAGGTCGACAGGAAAGACCATAAAGAAAATGATTATAAAGCCTAAAATCACAACAGGATAAAGTCTGCAAAGCCTGATGAAGTGCTTTAATTCACACTTAACTACCTGTGTGTAATGAGTACAAACTGGTCCGGAGCATCTGAAGGGGCAGTAGGGGTTACACTCCTGAGGATAAGGGAAGGTGTAGTCTTTCACTTCATCGTACCAGGCCTGCACATGGAACGTGGGTGGACGATACCTGGAGAGATGAGTGAGCATACCTATGATGACGGCGTTCCAAAAACATTTCCATTCGTCTTGCATCTGTTGGTGTAGGAGTTGGTATTATGCATCAAAGCTGCTCTTTGCTTACTTCAGGTTATTTTTGAAGAACTCACATGCATACTCATACCCATATAGCAAGTGACCATTAAATGTTAGAATATGACCAAATAACTGCCATTTTAGCAAAACAAAGCATCTAAATCAACATCCATATGAACCTTTTTCATTGGAGCAAAGTTTTTAAAAATGCCCTCAAAACATTTTTAAAAACTCAAATGATAGCAAAGGAGGTAACACACAGCAGGTACATAATACCTTGAAAATATGTCCTGACAAGGTGACTCAAGGGAGTAGTTACCACCCACAGCAATGTAAACACATCTGTTAAGGCTGCCATTAAGCTTCTAGCTGGCAATAAAGCATTCGTGCTCTCTGAATAAATGACAGTAACCAAGGACTGTCACTGATTTGGCACCAGGTGTTGCTGGTTAATACGATTAAAATAACACAGACATCTTGACTGTGGAGGATTATGATTTGATGTGAATGGATCTCAGTGTGAAGCTGGGCTGTTTTGAGACGCTCCATAGGGGAATGGGTGAATAAATGAACAAACAAAATGAACAAAAATAACAGAGTCTACATTGTGAGTGATTCCTCATGCTTTTTTTAGCTCGTGGGCAAAGGTAAAGTTGATAAATGCAGCTGCTAGCTGTCTAACTGTGCTTTCATGAGACATATGCATGGAGGTGCATAGTTTCACAACCTTGACAGATGAAGCAAATTCATGATAATGTGTCCTCTGTATGAACATGCTGGTGTTGGAAATTATTGCAAGGCTACTGCAAATAATAATGAATGAATTTAATGCATTTTACTGTGCTAAATTGGTCATGTAAGGTAAAACAGTGCAGATTAGCAAAAAAAAGCTAGCTAGCAGTTGTGCTAAAACCATGCTCACTAATTTGCATGTTATATAGCGTATTGTTCATTTAATGTATACAGAGATAGAAATGTACAAACAATATGTTGTGCAGATAATACATACTGGTAATATTAAGAAAAAAGAATTGGATTTGGCAAACAATTCAGCAAGCAGCTGCCCTGAAGTTTAGATAAATCTGAGGGGTCAGGGAGGAAAACCTACTTTCTGCTGAACAAATTTAAATAAACTTTTCAAACATTCTTTAAGTCTTTGATTTTTGTGCAAATACACATCTTGTTTTCCTCTTTGGGTGTCTTATTTAAATTCATCTATAGGAGAAACCTCTCTTAAAAACTCAGACATCTGAAATGGGAGTCCCCAAGCAGACACAGCTTTTCTTACAAGGGATCACAAGCGAAAAAAAGCACACAGACCACGGGTTTCCATCCTGTCTGATGCTGACTTTACAGACTATGTATGTTTCCATCTGGGCATTACCTTTACCCTCAAGCTTTTAATAAATTAAAAGCCTATATGCGCACTGGCTTACTGTTTACCTTCCCCAGTGTGCTCCCAGGTTCTGTCCGATCTGTGGTAGCAGACCGGCAGGGCCGTGCTCCCACAGACAGGTCTCTGCCCACTCCTCCGCCGTTCGCTCCAACTCTGTGTCCCACACCTGCACAGGAAGAACAGTCTGGACTAGTTTTTTTGGATTTATTTTTTTATAAGGGATTGGAATGAACTGATCCAGTGCAGCACAAAATATCATATATACTACAAATAGGCCATAAGATATAGAAATGGGTCATAGCGAGTAACTGGAGATATTCAGTGCCTTAAAGGGTTTGTTCAGCTGTGAATGATGTGATGTGAGGTGGTACTGAAACACACTGGAAGAGGATTACTTATGATAATTCATGAGGACCGGAAGCTGCAATGGGTACACAACTACACTAATCTCCAAATTTAATGTAGAACTACGTTTATGTGTTGCTGCTGCTGCTGTATAAAAAGCTTTCAGACTTTCTGCTTGCTGCTCAGCTGGCTTTCCCCAGATGGGTTTTACCGTAAGATTGGGTGTTATTTAAAAAATGCAAAAGCTGTTTTTCCTTAAGTAATACCTTCCATATGTCTCTGGTGAGATGTCTGGGCGCAAGCTTTTGTTTCACTTTACCCCTCTCTGAATTGCCCTCTCAGTTAAGTTTGGCTCTGGTTGGATGCTAAGGGATCGTATTCCCATTCTGGGGTTTTCTGGGAATGCAAAGAGTGTCCTTCCTCTCTGCTGACCTACATTCTGCCATAAAAAAAATGTTAGAATAACACCAGCTGTAATTCCTCCAAAGGACACTGTATGTTGCTTTAATTGCACACCTTCACTTTCACCTTCAGCTCGGGATGTCTAATGTAACAGGTTTCTACCAGAAAGTCAATTAGTTTACGTGTGTGTGTGCAGAAACGTGTGGTGGTGTGTGAGTGTGTGTGTGTGTGTGAGCACATGCATTAGTATACCAGCCGAGGTGTCAGAAGTTTTCACAGTTCACACGCTGGGCCCTGGAAGCCATAGCTTACCCTCACTGAAATCTCATCCAATAACAGACACTCAAATAACTCCCCCCTGCTCCCACCACCTTCCTCCTCCATCGTCCGTCACCCACTTTCATTCCCACCAGAAACAACTGCTGTTCTCTGCATTATTCCCGAAACACACACCTACCTCCCTAACAACAGGATGTCTGGCGGCGCTGCAAATTAACTCTTAACTCTGAGCAGTTTCTTCAGCTCTTTCTGGGAAACCTGTTGGCCGTTGAAAGGACGTATTTGTTTTAATCAACACCACCAAGGCAATATTGGAAGACTCTACTATGACTGCATACTGTGCTTTGTCAGATTTCAGCCCAAGAACCTTGTAGAAATGTTACATAACTGGCACACAGAACAAATAAACTGGAGCTGTGGAGTATGTGTTTCATTCATCTCTACACCTGCGAAAAGGGAGCGTATCACAGTTACAGCATTCTCATCTGTAGTTGCCTGTGGTCTGTCTTGCACAATAAGGCAAAATGATGAGTGACAGAGCCAGGGCTAAAACAGGAATGAGAATTTGTTTGCCTGAAACTCTATCTCTGTAGAGAAATTACCTCTGTTGGCAGTCAGCTGCAAATAACTGTCAGCATTGTCATATCTGTTTTTTAATCCCTGGTTATCCCTTTTTGCCATTATTACAGGTTACAACGCTGAAGAGAAACACAGAGGAGATTTACGCCCGGTCATCCTCAGTGGTGGAAGAATGCAGGAGGAAATCGTTCACTCATAACCTTGGCTTCTATCTACGTCATTTTGCCCTTCGATTTTCTCAACAAGTGACCTTCTTGTTCTGAAAAAAAAAAAAAATCAATGTGGGCACTGATAAGAAGACTAAAACACGTTGCATTGAGCTGTGGTAACTGCCAAACGGCCTGCAAACCACAGCACATAGGACGTTCTGTTCTTGAGCAGGGTCGACACGATGCTTTTGACCAATTATGGGTTCGGCCTCGGAAAACATTTTAACTGTGGCCACAACTATAGTAGGTTTCAAGCCAAAAATGACCAAAATTCTGGCTTTCTCTGTCTTGTAAAGGAATGTGGCCGATTATGGTTTCTATCACAAAGACATGATTTGTGATGCTCTTAAAGCATGTCTGGTATAATAACAGTAGATATAAGTAGCTCCCATAAGAGACAGCAGGCTCAAAAAGTGTCGACCGAGACACATATTTTTCAGCTATCTGGTACAGAGTGCAGCCGGCTTGTCAAGCTGCTGTTGTTTGCACAGTTAGCGCAGGAGGGGAGGCCTCCTAACCAAGACCCCCCCGACCCTTCATCCACCACCCACCCTGGCCACACTTCTGCTGGGGCCCGTAAAGAAAAACACCTCCACTGCTAATGTCTTTCAGCGCTGTGCACACGGCATTGTGTATTTCGTTTGACACTTCATTTACGGCAGGGTTTTGGTTTTTTTCTCTCTCTTCCTTGGTCATCTGGTTGCATTCCAAACGGTACTTCCTTTGCAAGTTTGGGTTTCCTGTTCATAATCAATGGTGCATGCAGAGGAATACTAAGAAAGCATGGAGGATGATATGGGAATTGGAGAAAGTGAAAATACAAAAAAAGTTGAAGAGTTAAATATGAAACCTGACAGAGAATTGAGAAGAGGCAATAATGTGGTACAGGGGAGGCAAAGCGGTGACTTAAAAAGGAGCTAAAAGGTAAAAGTGAGGTGATTAAAGGCAAAAAATCCTTTACATGACATTCAGGTAAAGTGTTTATGCCTGCCCAAACTACTACTATAATTTCCCACAGCAATTAAGAGTTTACATTGCTTCATTCAGTACATTCCAGCCCAAATTAACTCACTTCAGAGGTCCAGGACAATCCATTGTCAGAACTTAGTCATCCAGCAAATACCATTATCTGCCATCATCATGTTATAACAGGAACATAGTTTAACCAGAACAACATTTCCAGTTACTGTAAGCTTACCTTGGACAGGTAAACTGAAAGGTTTGCCTGACACTGGAATTCTAAGCATCTTAAAAATGATCATAAAAGCCATTCAAATCAATGATAATGAACTAAAAAGTATCATCTGATCAGTTACCAAGATAAAACTTCCTTCAGGGTGCAGCTGCAAAAAAGCAGTGTGGACACTGGTAATAAGCGTCTGAAGAAGAAGAAGAAGGCCTTTCTCAGCCTCATTGGCTCAGGCAGCTCCGGAGTCAGCACAGAATCATCGACAGATCAAAGGGGCTGCGGCTGCAGGTCAGGAGGCTCAGCAGTGAAAAGTCAGGTATGAGAGAGCTCGCTACAAAGGATGACTTTTGACTGTCCTCACACAAGTTTTAAAGGAACTTGGTGAGTCAGTTAAAGAAGGCGAGACTTTGAAGACCTAAACCCAAATGACATTGCCATCTGGACAGGACACAGAGCTGTGAGAATCAGATTTGATCCGTGGCAGACAGGGGTATGTCCTTGGCACAGTTTCACTCAAACGAGTAGGTGTTCTCTACAAGTAAAGTTAAGAAAACTATGGTTTAAGAAGAAATTAGGAAAGGTTGAGGTGATTGTCCTGATTAAGCTTCACAGATAATTGTGAAACCACCAGAATCTGCTGATTTGATCTGTGTTTTGTATCCAAGCCAAGATTTATGATCATGTTTCCCAAAGTATTCGTGGAAAGGGGGCTAATGTGAGCTATTTATTGTAAGTGCATTCAGAGCAAGAGCTATGTTTACATTCTTGGCATTGCATCAAGCAGATTCAATGTGGGCAGTCGACTCCCACAAGGGTTCGCTTTGTTGCCTCCCCTCTTTGTGATATTTGTGGACAGGATGCAGCCGTCGCAGGTGAGGCCGGGAGAGTCTCCAGGTTTGTGACATTAGGGTGGCATCTCTGCTATTCTGGGATAACGTTCTTTTGGCTTCACTGGAGCGAGACCTTGACTGGAACATTTTTAGGGCAACAGCAAGAGATTTAGGAAGACCAACAGTTTTCATACTATGGTGTTCAGCTGCTACTCTTTACATCTAGAGATACCACTGGACGTCTCTTCCTTTTGGAGGTTTTCTGGGTGTGACCGGCTCACCAGACCCAGGGGAAAACTTCCAAGATACACTGGAGAGATTTAAACTCACAGTTGGCCTGAGCTCTGGGCTAAAGTGCAGGAGAAGCTGCAGAAAGTTGCTTTATGTTGCTGAAATCTGACTGTGGCTGTAAATTTATTCACTTAGTCAGTCATAATATAAACTAGTTAACATTGAAACTGTGTAAATACATTTCTGCTTGCAGGTTAAGTGATTTCAAGATAAATATACAAGTCTAAATTTTAATTATTGTCTGATTGGACACCTACATTATCCAGCAATGTATGAAAATGACAGAAGCTTGCAGTAGCACAGCCTTGCTCAGCACAACCTCACACAAGGAAAAATTGTCAATACAGCTTTATCATAAGCCCCCTAACATCGCCTCCACCTCAGACCTGAATGTAGCCAAGTTAAACACCAAAGCAGGTGGGGCCCTTTCTCCCATGGTGCCATCTGTTTGGCTTACAGTGCTTCAAACACTGACACTTCTCTGTTTATACCTGTGGGTCAACATTTGAGTCAAAGACAGAACCACTGTCGCCCTCACTGAAGGTGCACTGAAGCTTTGTGGATCGCTACGGAGTGCGAATGCTTATCCTGGGACTTTTTTGGGCCTCTGTGTTGGATAATGACAGAATGGGAACGGAGCCACAGGGATAAGAGAGAGGGAGGCAGAGAGAGAGGGCAAGAAGAGGAAACAGATGAAGGGGGAGGAAAGAGGGGGATTTGAATTGATGTTATCTGAGTCTCTGTGATGATTGCCACAGAAGGTCAGCCGGGTTATGGTTTAATACAATGGCAGACAATAACAGGGCTGATGGGCGGATAGCTCTGTATATGCGCAACAATATTTGTGTGAGTGTAAGTATGTGTGTGTGTGTGTGTGCATCTGCATGCGCGAGTGTGTAGAGAGAGCAGGGGAGCATGTCTATGAAGTCTTCCAGTACAGTGAAGCTGTGAGGTTTTTGAAAGGTGACAGCAGTTCAACACAGACAGCAGGAAAAATCTGAGATATATGGAGTCTCTTTCAAAATAAAGCACAGAAAATTGCTGAAAATCCACTAATTACATCCCTAAATCATTTCTCAGCAAAAATCAAAATTCAACATCAATAAAACAGCAAGTTATTATCTGTAGAAGTAATTTCCTTTTTAACTTCATGCTCTTCCAAATGTGCTCATATTTATTTTTTAATTTCTTCATAATTAAATCATATTCAAACTCCTCACCTTCTTTTCTATTATTCCAGCTCCTCTTTTCTATTTTCTGTCCCTTACTCTGCCTCTCACTGGCTCTCCTTTCCATGCACGAATCTCCTCTATCATTTTTACACCTCTTTTTTTATTTATCCACTGTATCCCTTACTAGCTTTCAGCTTTTCTCTCACCTTATGTCCTCTTGTTGCATGCCTCTCCATATTTCACCCCTGGGTGCCCCTGGAGCTTAAAAAAAACAGCCAACTGTAACAGGAGACAGTAGAAAAGGAGCTGTGCACTGCTGGCTCAGCATTTCTCCACTAGAGTGTGCCTCAACCAGAAGCCTGCCAGGCAGAGTGGTGCTTTCACACACACATACATGCACACACTCACACACACAAACACAAGGGGTCCTCAAGTCCAACCTCTCAATTATACAATTACACAGTCCAGCAATTGCCCCCAGCAGGAACTGTTTATTTGCCTTTGCTGAGGAATAATACTGCCTTTTGTTCTGCAGCTCTTTAAGTGGAGATGAAAGGACGATAAAACATCATTACCTTCTGCACACTGTGTTGATTTTTAACCTCCTAAGTGCTGTTGGTGGCAATGCTGTGTGGCGGTCAAGCAGTGCCTACACATGTAGTGTATTTAGAGAAGTTCCAGATCTGCGGAGCACAGACTTTCAAAAGGTGTGCTGGTGTGCCTGTGTGTGTGAATGTGTGTGTGCATGCGTGTGTATGTGTGCGTTTAGTGGGGGGTAGACAGCTGGTAAAACAAGGCCCTGATTCTAATTGCACTGTGAAAAGTGATCTGGCGCTGTACACACACGTGATGGCTGAGGGATAAAGTCAAACAAATCTCTTAGCACAAGTACAAAAAAAAAAGAAAAAAAACACGCAGTAGTAATGTGATCATTGGCAAGTTGGTGGAATTTTTCTCTTCTAGCAAAACAATCAAAGTCACATGGGTAAAGGGTTTTGTGTGTGTGTGTGAGTGTGTGGAGTTTAGGACTAAAGTGTGAAGGTGCTTAGATGCTGGCATGCTTTTCGTGTGTAAGCTAAATGGGACAACTGCCAGCTGGTCTGGTGACTGGGTCAGTTCACTAAGCTATATGGCCCACAAGTGCATGAGACTCTTAGAGGAGTCAATTCAGAATGGGGTGAAACTGTTTTAACAAATACAAACTGCATGAAGTGTCTGGGAAACCTCTATCCACCTACCATGTACTCCATGTTGGAAGCAGGAGGGTAAACTTGGCCTCTGAGTTTGTTGTGAAGGTCCAGGATGAGCTGAGCGTCGCTGTCAGTGATGGCCCTCTTCCCTCTCTGCTTGGCCTCCCACCAGTCCCCCTCCTCGTCCATGTATTTGTCAAGAATCTGCTCCCAGCTCGTGGAGTTTGGAAGCATCACCATGGAAGTGGCCGTCTGGAGCAGCAGGAGCAGGGAAATGCCCCTCAGCCAGTGGAGAGATGCATGCCTCATCCTGCTAAGTGCTGGAGATAGTGATGGTGGTGGTCCTCTCAGGCTCAGGCAAAGACAGATGGGGCAAAGGAGCCTTCAGCACCACTCTTCTTCTTTGTTTACAATGCAAGCTGGAGCAGGAGCCAAGAGCAGAGAGCATAACAGGATTATTGGAAGGATTGGAATTGGTGTTCCAAATCAAATGTGCTGAATAACGAGTCAATATTGAACTTGGTGAAGACGGTGCACTGGCTTGCAGACACTTGATCTGGTGAAGTAACCTCATGAGGTTCACTGGGGGTAAGCTGGCAGACCTGGGATGACTAGTGAAAGATTGAAGACTGAAGAAATCAATACTAATGTTGAACTTCAGTGAAAGTTTCACAATTTTTTTTCACCAAACCAAAATAAAAGTGACAGACAGCTTGGGACCTGCTCAAATTATGTTCTGCATACTTGAATTTCAAATCACATTAGGCAGTGGAGTTATAATAAATGTACTTAAGTGCACAGAATGATGCATAATGTGGTTAATGCATTCACAATACAGTATGAATACATTTTACTTTCAGTTGGACTTTTTTTATGCGTCCTGCATTGCTGACAGAGGCTAATAAAACGTGCCAATACCTAATGGAAGAAGTGGAGAGCAATGCATATTGAAACAAAAAAAAAATGTGCTGTTGTGATTTAACGTGGACTTTGGAAATAATTTACCTTTAATGAGTTGGAATGCAGCCCTCTTCCAGACCTCCTGACAGATATCTGGCCGTGAGAAAAAACTTCAGCAGCAAGAAAGAGGAGAAGAAGAAGAAGAAAAAAAAAAAAAGCAAATCCGCCTTCAAAGTAAGTTGCAGAGCTCAGGTGGAGCGGTGATCACTGCTGCTGGCTGCCGCCAAAGACGTGATGCGGTGGCTTTCTCTCCGTTTTCAACAGTTTGTAAAAAGAGAGAATGGCTCTTTCTTCTTTCGGAATTCTTGCACCAAAGCCGCAAGAGCATCACTTATCCACATTTTATCCTCAACTTGGCTGCGCTTCGACGGTGCCGCCTCTGACCACGCCTCTCCAAACGCTTGGAAACTGCCCACTCGTGCATGCCAAGACCTCAGTGCGCGTCGTGCGTGTTTACAGTAGGCCTGTAATCTTTTTTTTTAAGTTTTTTCAATGTTGTGCTTAGCAAGTGAAAAGTCAAAGAAAGTTACCAAAGTATCCAATAAAAAACACACAATTATTTAATATTCCTGCAGAGACTTTTATTGTTTACTGTTCTTAATGGCATCTTTTTCTTTTTGAATTACGTTTTCTTATTATAATGACCTACTGTTATTTCTTTAGAAATGGTTAATCTTCAGAACAATAACATGCACCCATAGGTTGTGTTACCTGGTGACTGGCTTTGGTCAAAATACATTAATTTAAACCAGATCTGCCTCCTCCCTGTGGACCCTGGAAGAAAAAAAAAGTGGCCCCCATTCTCCAGAGTCTAACTGTTCACAGGTGACTCTTTGGGGGGATTAAAACACAAACCAACTCTCTGTTATTTCCAAACCCTGAACTTGTCGTCACTGTTTCCCCTCCCGCTGCAACACAGTGCAAATTCCAAAATGGAAACAGGCAGGTTTTGTCTTTTGTCATCTGGTCATTTTCACTAGTAGTCATGGCACATGTGGAAACAGTAGCTAATCAGCAGGCCTCTGTGTGTTTGCCCCCCGTACAGACTCCGTTTCCACAGAGCGGAGACACTGTCTTCTTGTATTTTACCTGACAAACATAATAAACCAAACGCTGGCCAAGCCGACTGTGTGCCAACAGTGATTTGCTCTGTCTTTTCCAGTTAATCCCCTTGTTTCCATGACTCCCTGATGTTTTCATGTTTTTTTTCTGTTTTTGGTCCATAACCCTTTCCCATCAGGTGAGTCAGGAACTGAATGGACGGTTCAGACACGCCACTGAGCCATAATACAATCCACAGTTTATGAATCCTCTTGTCAGCTCCTCATACATGTAAAACTTAGACAATGTTAAAAAAACTGGGTAGTTTGTAAGGAGTCACAAGTCATAAAAAGTCAGGAACCACACTATGTTTTATACTTTTTAGGCAAATGTTATACTTTTCTTAAATGTAAAAATAAAAAGCAGCTATTAAGTAATTATGGTTAGGTAAAAAATAGAATCTCATCCTATAAAATATAGCAAAGTAGAAGTATAAATCAACTTTACCCTCAAGTAAAGCACATGCACTCAAAACTGCACTACAGAACTTGGGTCGATGTTCCCATTTAAATCACTAGACTTAGCCGAGAAGCACCAGATCAGTGTGTGCTGGGCATTTAAGATGTAGATAAAAACCCTCTCTTCTAATCTCTGGTGTCTAACCTACTTCTGCATTTGCACAGAATGTGACACAGTAGCTTTCACATTGGGGACCCACCGCATTCTGAACTTCCATAAACCCAGGGTTTACTGTCTGCTCCCCGGGTCAGTAGCAGGGGCCTCGGCCACAGCTCCAGCAGCGGCCCTCTCTCTGTGGTCAGACTGGCGGCCCCCACCACCCCCAAGCCACCCACCACAACCGCCAAACACACACACACATACACACACACTCACATATCGCAGCTGAAATAGCAACGCTCTCACTTTGCCCACAATTCCCTGGAGAGAAGCACCGCCGAAAACACTCATTCATCTGCTATAGAATTAATGTTGCTCTACATTTAGTTTGTTTGTGTGTGTGTGTGTGCGGGAGTGTGTGTGTGACAGGTACGAAGAGAGTGCACATGTGTGTCTCTGACAGTAAGAGAGTGAGAGGTGAGGCAGCGGAGGAGTGACAGAGTGCATATGTGTGTGTGTGTGTGTGTGTGGGTTGGTACACATGCCTTCGTAACATAAATATGTGAGTCAATACATAAAACATGCAATTATCTTAAACACTCAAAATAAGTTTTATGGGCTCGGGATGTGAAATGGCTTACACTGAGTTTATGGCTGAAATACACAAAGACTGACTGTAAGAGCACGTCTCTGACCCTTCTGACTGTATGAAAATGAAATTGTGTGCATAAAAAAATATTTACTAACTGCTGAGGGATTTCTATGATTTACAGTGTGGTAATTTAGGTCAAGCCATCTGTAACAGAAGAGACATTCTCTGATTAATGTTTATTACAATGCCTGCCAGTAAATATACACTATTTGTGCCTGTGGTAGAGCAATATAAATGATTTCATGCCTGGGCTTCTTGTGTTAGCAGCTCTATCATTCTGTCTTTTTTATTGCATCTATTGTTTTCTACTGCTTCTTGCTCTGCTGTCTGTCTTAATATTTTGCATTTTTCTTGTCTCTGGCGTCAGACCTCCTCTCTACCTGTGTTTCTGTCTAGCGTGTGCACACACACACTCTTTCCCTCTCTCCTCTTACAAACAAAACACTTTCCACTCCTCTGTTTAACTGTCTCCCTTCCTCTCTTTTCTTGCCGTTTTTTTCCCATTGCTCTTTCTATCTCACCCACACAGTCATTGTTGAGCAGCCACCGGTCCAGATGCTCCATTCGGTACCTCCTCCGTTCAGCATGCAGTCCTGTGAGAGATCCCACGAACCCAGCAGAATGCTGCCAGACCCTGCATCCACACAACAGTAGCCTCTGGACACAACAGCAAAACCGCACAAACACTCTCGAAGAACACTTTATGTTGGCCCGTGTTTTGTGGCACATTGTTCCCTAATGGTTCCTGGTCGAGCTGAATTGAGGTCAGAATGTTGGAACGGCGTCGGGGTGAGAATGGGAGTAAAGAACATCAAGGTCATTTGGCAGACGTCCTACATCATTGCTTGTGTGACATTATCAGCACTGTTCAGCAGGAAGACTGCCTCAGATTTCCACTTCAGGCCCTCCCTCATGTGGTGAAAGGATGCCAGTGCATCTGTGAGCACTGAACACAGTGACGTGTTGCAAGTTGCGCTGTTTTAGAGTTTTTAGCACAACGATTCAAAATAAAAGACACAACTGACAGCAGTAATTACACTAATATATTACACTAACATTAAGTTCTCTCTTTAAAACAAAAAAAACACATTTTTTGGCTTGAATTTATATGTTTTATATACTTGTTCTTGGCTCTGATAACATTTACACAGACATCATTTTGTATATAATTTTATTTTATATTCTCTGTTCCTTTTCTCAGTGTACTTTCTATTTTACGCACAGCACATTGTGCAAATATTCAAACCACATAGCTGAACTTCATAGTGATACAAGAAGTATTCAGATACTTTAACTTGACTTAAACAAAAATACAATTACCACAATGTATATATATCCCATCACAAGAATGAGTCTAGCTTTCATACTTGCACCAAAGTAAAAATACAGTCTTGCCCATAAAATGTGTCACAAGTATTAATACTAAAATGACCCTCAGGTGTTTAATCACATTTCTGGATTATTTTACTGAAGCATTAATATGTGAGCAGTATTTTACTGTTGTAGTTGGTGAGGTGAAGCCATACTGCCTCTTTCTTTCAAACCATTATCTTCTCCACACAACACAATGTTGCTGCTAGACTTTTCTTAGTATTTTTACACATTCTAATTTGTGTTTTCCACACTACTGTTTCTCACTACCTAAACAAACCCCCATGACATTCACCATATGTTTCCCCACATGCATTATACATACAGTAACATGAGGCACAAGTCATGCATGTAAATTGAATACTTACTCATACACTATAGTCTTAATGTGCCTAAATTATACTCATGAGCCAACAAAATAAAAACAATTACATTTGTTATTAAAAAGGTATTAATAATTTATCACTTGGTGGTAAATAAAAGTCTAAAACCGTGTTGCATGCAGCAATTAACCACCAGGTGTCAGTGTTTGACTTTAAGACAAAGTGCATCCCATTATCATCAGGTTGGAAATTGGGACAAGAAACATTCGACTAATTCATAATGGCAAACTTCAGTGTTTTAGTTTCCCCAAATTTGCACCACGAGGGCAACTGTTGGCAATTGTTTTGCAAGTCTGAGGCATTCGTCCATCTCCCAGTCCGCTACATGAAGATCCTGAGCAAGCAAAAAGAAGGAAATCTTGGTAAACTGATAATGTGGAGGCACTGGGAGCTGGGGAATTGTGGGAATCCAAATTCCCTGAGTTTTATGTCAAATTTTATGAAGCCTCAAATTTTACCAGAAACTCTTAGTACACTGTTTCAGAGTATGCTTTGCTACCCTGTGCTGAGTGTTTCATGGATTGCTGCTTGTGGTGCAAAACCAAGACATTTCACAACAATGCCAAATGCAGTTTAGTTTAATGTCATCTGATATCATCTTCTGGAGAGAATGCAGCAATCCTGCATTTTATTGGATTTGATATGTGAACTTGAGTTGCCACATAGGATGTTATTTTCTCTTTGTCTCTGTCATATGCAAATGAATTATACTAGGCTTGTTTTTATGAGTCGAGCTGATATAACAAGACACATTTTGTGAACAACTATGTTTATACAGAATATTTGAGGGAATACCGTAATGCTACATCATGAGCGCAGAGAGAGGTCACTGTACTATGAGCCAGTAAAAGCATCAGAGCCTTTAAGCTTGTTGACTGCAGGTATAAAAGACAGCTTAGAATAAAGGAAGCCAGCACATCTGATTATGCAGCACTTTCCCAGTGCTGGGCTTCTGAGAGGACATTGATTTTGGCCCACATCTTGCGGCTGCAGGATGCTGCTCATCTGAAGTCCCCACTAGGCCTTGCAAGGAGGCTAATGTGGCCTCGTCCAAGACAAAGACTACAGTAGGATATGAAGGGCAAACAGAGAACACGGGCCACCTTTGCCTCAGTTTATGTTCTCAGACTGAATCAGAAGGGTCACGTCTAGTCTGTCTCAGTGTTGGACATGTTGGAGATTTATTCTACCAGCCACTGTGGCTGAGGTTGCCAGTGCCAGGGACTGAAATGTTGGGTCGGCAACATGTGATTAACTTTTTATGTCAAATATGAGTTGAATATAGACTATACAGTTTTATGACATAACGCTAACCTACGTTTTTCGTCATAAAATGGAATATCAATACTGAGGAATGGCAAATTTATTTATTTTTAACAAGGCCATGTGAGAGACCTAGTTTGCCAAGGGAAAGTCACTAGACGAGAAAAGTGACCATAACGTAAGCCATCAGCTCAAGCTGAAAAAGTGTCTTATTTGATTGTCTGAAATATCAGCATGGCTTGCTTGTGTTATGTGTAAGGAGTAAACCAGATTCAACCATGAAAACCTGTGAGAAATGAGACATTTCCCCACATGTTATGGTGGTACTGCCCTAAATAACTAGGACCAAAATAGACAACCGAGACACCACAAATGATTTGTGTACTTAAAAAGCTTTATTTTTTACTACTTGTTTGAAGTAAGGGCATCCAACTCAAAAGAAAGAGTGCAAAATTGGCCCCTGCAGTTAACTCTGCTGCCCCGGGAGATTTATGGTAGCATAAGGGTTTTAACATGTACATGCCGACATTTGAGGAGATCCCAAAACATGCTTCAAGTAGCTGACATCAGTCTCTGGGAAACACATATGTCAACAGACTCCTGCCTGACCTATGCACATGTTAGAGCCATGCATACAGCAAGTTTCCCTTTGCTTTAAAGTTATATTACAGCTATCTGTGGACACTTTCTGAGCAGTATGTGTCAAGATGTCCAAGTGCCCATAATAATGATCATTATAATAAGGGTAAAATATGTATATTATTAAATAAGCATCCCTTGTTTTGTCTCCGTCAGACAAATTTTGTGTTACTATGGAGGTAATTTGTTGAGTTTGACAGTACAATCTTGACCTTGGGAACAGCACCAGAAAAAAAAAATTATATTCAGTATCAGCTTACTGGCTTGTTTTAAACCTTTCAACAGTATCACTTGGTGTTCATTACTTTTGTTGTCGTTGAAAAGTAAATGTTCAAATGTCAAACTATATGAAATTTTAGACATTTTTAGGACATTTGATATTGTGACATGGCAAAAAACTCCAGAAGTGAGTTGGGCTGAGGTTGGAGTTGAAAGTGTCAGCTGTTTATAAAATCGAGAGTGGACTGACAAGTTCAACTTTAAGTCTTCAACATGCACAAAAGGAAAAGTTTCAATATCAACAAAAGTGCAGATGAAGAGTGTGATGTCGTCAAAAGCTCCAGAACAAACAAGTATTTGAACCTCAAGTTGAGTGCAGCAATAACAATGATCTTTTTATTCAAATTAAGCAGCTGAACATCGCAGCCCCTGAGAAAGGGAAATGTTTGTTTGACAGTGAAGGGAGCTCTGCTGACTGTCTCACCTAATATCTCCTGACTAGACAAGCTCAGGTGGTAAAAACCCATCCAGATGCCGGGACTCTCTGCAAGGCCATCTACAGCAAATTACAGCTAAACTGTTTATGCTTGGATAACGAGGTGAATTATGATATAAACCAGAACCAAATTTACAGCAATTTTATTCTGCTTTGAGCATTATCTCCAGCTCCATGCTGATGTCACTGATGTCTCATTTATCTGTGGTGGATCAAGGACAGACAACAGGCTGCATTTCCGATTGTTAAGCTGCAAGGGGAGCAAATAAACACAGTTGTAATGCTTCCAACAGGGACGAGAGAAGAAGAAAAAATGCCATGGATTGGATAGAATCCTCTCCCTGTATCCCCTTGGAGGAAGAGAGAAGCCAAGTTTTCAACCATTAGGGGTTGAAGTCAGGGAGGGCAGGGAGGTTGTAGAGTACAGAGGCAATAAAGGAGAATCGGGGAGATTTTCTGCAGCTGCACAACAAACATCCACAAACTACAAGCCCTCTCCACATAAGATTTATTTTCCTTTTTTTTCAGCATCGTCCTCTTTCAAACTCTTTCTCATACTTCTCCCTGTTATTGGAGTTGGATGGCTGCTTGCTCATTTTGGAAACTGACTCTCCAAACCTTATACTCTCTCTGTTAATAATCTATCACCCTGCCGTGGTCCCTAAGAAGTCTCCATCTTCTTTCCAAATAAACGTTTCACCACCTTCACACTTGGGGAGATGAAACTGTTTTAGCAATAACAGTTTATCTGACAGGTCAGTAATTCATGTGTGTTATTAGGAAAAGTGGTTCACCTTCGGATGAGCTTGCAGATGCGTCATCATGGTCTCAGTAGGTGTTGGCACAGGCTGATAGCATTAGCCAGTTGAACTGGATTTATTGCTGCTGCAACTGGAGACTGAGAATCCTTGTTTCTTCTCTCTGTCTCTCTGATTGTGTCTCTTCTGACTGAGCTTGGTGAAGATCTTATCCTTCTTTCTTAACAACCCTTATTTGGGTGAAAAATTCGTGAAATCAAAAAAACTTAACATCAGACCAAGCAAAATTGAGACAAATACAGAAGAGATATCAGTTTAAATGTAAGTCTTGAAAGGACTTAAAATGTCAGGTGGTGATGAATTGATTTGAAAGTGAAAGACCTGAAAAGGATCGGTGCCAGTTCAAGTAAATAAACAGGAAAATAAAGTCAGTGTTAGTGTTTTTTTAAGTCCATGCATGAAGAGCAGTTGAAGTTGATAAAAGTGTTGATTGGTAACTGGTAAAAGTACTTGTACCTTAAAAATGCAATATCCAAATAGTTGTACTGTCAACTTAAGTATAAAATCAAAATCTCATAGATATGTAGCAAGTAAAAGCAGTGTAAATGTTAGGGAAAGTACTTTGGTTTATAGTGGGATTTAAAATGTCAGTCCATCTGTAAACAGTAAATGTAGTTCAAATGCAAAGTTCAAGTGGAAGTGTGGATGGCAGTTCACGATGTACTGAAAGCAGTTGCGGTAAACTGTGTTTGAGCAGTGAAACTTGTGTGAGCTAAGTAGTTGAAATTATAGTAATGTGTAAGATCTGGATGTAGTTGAAGTGTCAGTGTCAGAATAAAAAAATAAGTGTATGTGTCATTTGAGATGTGGTTTTTGGGAGCAGTTGGAGTGTAATGAAACGTTCAAAGTTTAAACATTCATTTAAATGGGAAAATTCTGAAAAAAAACCTGACTTTGTTTTGAAAGCCTGAATGATAAATGATGTGGAAGATAAATACAAAATAATGAGCACAATATGTGCATTGCTGAAGGTACAGACACTTATTGGAATTATGGTGCAACGTCATTCCTTTCCAATTTACACTGTATTTGCAGGTGTTTTGTGTTCTTCTCCCTTGAACCAACAAAGGCTGCTTTCATCCCAATCCAAATCCATATTCCTAACCTTTGCTTAGCCTCTGCCATAAACCGATAAGCCAGGTAAATGTCGGCAACAGGTTGTCTAACTCATCTGCTCCCCATCCCACTGATTTGCCTTTTAAACATCCACCAATCATTTGTTTGGCTCTGAGTCCGGCATTTGCTCAGACAGACGGATTTTTTCCCAATGCATACTAATGTGTTCCTCGAAAACTCTCTGCTGGTTTGTTCCAGGGAGTGTGCTTGTCTAGCTGCCTAGATGATGCTTTTTAATAAAGAGCAGGAAGTGGTTTAAAAACCTCACGCTATGCTGAGTTTTGCATTGCGTGAGGCAGTGTAATGTGTATTCCGACCTGCCAAAGTGCATTTGAGTGCAGCAAAAGTTAGTGGAGCAAATATGTTTTCTGTAGCCATTACCCTTGAACAAACACAGATGTTTATCTAAGAAATAAGACATGTTACAGTCTTGTTTGTTTGTTCATTTGTCTGCTTATATGCTGCATATATACAGTATTCAACATAGACTGGCCCATTTCCCGCAATCCCAGGTGGAAGAAAAAGCAAAAACTGCAGCACCTATCCCATTAATCAGAACATTTAAGGCCCCCCCTCTTTTTTTTCTCTGCATCCTACAAATTCTTTACCTCTTTCATCATCGTCTACACAAACTTGTGAAGACGCAAATTAAGAAAAGTCATTTTCCTCTCTCCCTCTTTAGTTATAGCCTGTGTGTCTGGTGGTGACATACATTCTCACTCTCTGCTTCTGGCAGTCAACCCTGCTCACCATCTCTTCTTCTCAGTGAGGTCAATGGTTTCATTGCACAAACTCAAACAAGAATGTCCCCTGAAACCCTATCAAGTTGTCTGTTCGTTCGTATAGGCGTGGATGGACGCGGCCAAAGTCAACTTTCTGTTATTAGGATTCAGATGTAGCCTCAGCATGTTTTCTCTTCTCCTTCTCAGCCTTTGATGCACAGGATGTGGGAGTTTGCAAACAGCACTGTTTTAATTGAAAGTGAAAACTGAGAATCAAAGAGCTAGATTAACAATTTGGGCAGGAGCTCTAATCATTATTAGACATAAAGCAGAGCTAAGACAACACAGGACAGACAATGGACGATACTGCTGTTTTAGCCTGAGGCAAGGTATTTGTTGAGTGGTGCAAAACAAAAAAAACATCACAATCAAAATAGACCATTTTATTACAATTACAAAACACAACAGGAAAAGCAGCAGTTCATTGCATAAATAGCTTGTTGTTAATGTTGGTTTTAATACAGTCAGTGCGGAAAATGTTTTTCTATTTCAATGCAATATTTCCCACCAAAGTTGGTCAAAATGGCTACATACTGTCACCATTATGCTGATGATATGTTCTTCTCAGTGTTAGAATGTACTGAGAACCTGTCATGTTTTAAAATTTGCCAATTGAAAGTGTTGAGGCTCTTTGTTTGTTAATAATATGCTAGTGCTTTGTTTAAAGAAATGTACCAAATTGATTTACATTATAGTAAATTCAAGGCTTTACCCCAACATATAAAAGTTGACATGCAAATGAACCATATTCAGTACTTTTTAATTGTTTAGATATATTTACAA
>JAPZDY010000013.1:10841867-10854558 GCA_029783645.1 Ctenochaetus hawaiiensis | reverse complement strand
TTAATTGTTTAGATATATTTACAATCCTTTTACAAAACAATAAAAAATTACTATCAATTAAATATTTTTCCCATATAAAAATGAATAACTTACAGTATAGTTGTTTAAAGATAGTCAAGGTACGATGATTATCGACATGTACAAAAAAATAAGAGTTTTCAGGTATTTTGGAAATTTACAAACAATTAAGGTGCACTGGAGTGCCTAACTCTGCAGACCAAACTACATCAATGATAACAATCACAATGATCGTAGGATTTGTCCAATATGTCAATATATTGGTATAAAATATACAAATATACCATGTAAAAATGGGATTATAAAACAGATATGTGGGTCAAAGTAATTGTATGTGCTCTGTTTAGCATAAATATTACAGAAAATATGTATGAAACATGTTGAACCTGTTGAACCTATTGAATTCTCGAGGTATGAAACATCTGTAATGATAAGTGCAGATTGAAACTGCAAATGCACCATGTGAATAATGAAACAAACAGGGCTTTTGACAACAGAGGCACTGTCTATGCTACATCCATAGTCTCACCAATGTATGTTTCTTTTGCTATAGCTTTTCAGTTAACAGTAAGTGCACTTTCATCAACAAATTTTTGCTTATTTGTTGCAGTACACAAATGAAAATTGCACCAGACTGGAATATAAAGCTTGTTGTATCCACAGAAGCTACAAAGCTGACACCGCCAGCGCAGGTTTCACCCTCTGAGGTCAAAAGCTTTGATCTTTACATCACAACATTCCTGTGAAGGCAGAGCACACAACATGAAGGTGTGATGCCTGTAGCACCAAAGTGAGCAGGTATGAGCAGCTGTGATCTGGTTATGTCCTTAATTACCACACTGTCAACGGTAAACGACTGTAGTGAAAACAGAAGTGTATGAAGCACCACATACAGTATAAACTGTGTTTACGGACCCACGCCTACACATAAATTACATTTCATTAATTAAAATAGTAAGAGCACTTCTCATACAAATGACATTAATTTACAGTTTATGTACAAGTCATCAACGCTTAATCATCTGCTGCCTTCATATGTATGTTTGAGTCTTTAAATAAGCCCATATATACAAAATAGTGTGGTCCACGACTATTGTGCAAATTAAAATGTTGACTCCGTGGTACTGTAGGTTGTCAGCTTATGTCGAGTGGGAACCTGTGTTTATTTGAACCAGTGCAGGTAGTTTGTCTTGATAGCTGGGAAGCACATGTTGTTGCTGCAGGAGCCCCCGTAGCTGGGAGGGCAGGCGGAGCAGGGCACGCCTACTTTGTAGGGAGCCTCTCCAATCCAGTTACCCCTAAACAAAAAAAACATTAGCTTAAATCAGTACATCTTTCCTGTCTTTCAATGAGATAAAAGCATGATCAAGCATTCTAAACAGGAAGATACTGACGTTAAAAGTTTGTTCTTGACATCAGAAAGAGTGGTTGGCAAAAACAATCATCTTAATCTCTGTTTAAATAGTAAATGGACTCCATTTTATTAGTCTTTTTTAGTCTATTTACAAATCGAAGCACTCTACAGTACATGTAAACATTCACACACTAATGGCATGGCCAATTTCCCTTTAAGCCCAACAAAGCCAAACAAAAATACAACATCTAGAATTACAGCTGATGAAGATCATGTACTCTGTTGTAAAAGCTCCAGAAAAGCTACAAAAAGAACCTTTAGAGGTGCTTAAATATTTCTATCATCAGAATAAGACTTACTTGGAATACTTACAATCTATGATTTGTGAAAAATTTAAATCTGATTTTAGCATGTGTATTACAGACAAATTGTATTATTAAGTCTTAGCAGGAAGTGGAATTATATCTTGACACAATCCTGTTTCAAGATGTCTGAAAAGGCTTGTGTCTGTAAAAATGGAAGCCACTTCTTCTAAAGCTAAAATAGGTCACAGCTTACTACTCTTACATACGTCTAAACCAGCAGGATTAAAGAACTGAGGTCACAAGTCAGTCACGAGTCCAAACAGGCTTTGATTCTTGGAATTTTTTTTAAGATCTTTCTTCCTGTATTGTGGGTCTCCAGAGCTTTGGTGATGCAGTGCCGGTTCACAGCCTTGTATAGAGGTTATCTGAATCTCCCAGCCACATGGGTGGCATTTCTCAACTTAGCACAGAACAGAGCCGCCTGTATCAGGATTAAGCCTGTCGTCACCCTACCGTCATCAGGTCAACAGGTTCATTAGAACCAACAAGCTTCCCTACAGTGTTTAATTAACTATACAAGTTAACTATTAGTTGACCATGTATACTTACTTAGGTGAGTAGTTGCAAACTAAATACGTTGCCCTCTTCCACACCGAACCCCATACGTTCATATTATGACAGGTGTGAACAGCACAACCCACTTTGTTGGAGGTTGCCCAAACCATCTGCAAAATAAACAGATCAGCACCACAAATTAATACTATTTTTAAAGCAGTTCAGTGGTGTTAAATGTTAAACTGATTTCTGTCTGCATACCTGTGTGTAATGGGTGCACATGGGTCCATAGCATCTGAGAGGGCATCGAGGGTTGCAGTCACGTGGGTACGGAAAAGAGTAATCCTTGACCTCATCGTACCAAGGCTTTACCAGCTGGAGAATGGATCGATAGCTGCGAACAGAAGACAGAAAAGTTCAGCTAACTGCTCTGTACAAATCACAACTAATGATGAGCAACTAATACAGGCTGACTGAGATTCAAACCTTGATTATGTTTGATTTTAGGGATAAAGAGAATGAAGAAGCTGTGCAGTTGGTGCAAAGCTGGATTTGAGGTTTTAGGAGCACAGAAACCCTCGGAGACAATAACTTAGATCTGTAATTTTGAATAAAAAAAAAATACATAAAATGGTCTTTCTATGGTGCCAAATGAAGGCTTAGTGTTTAGCACTGTTTGTTAACCAGGAAGCTCCTGGGTCTGGCCCCTGTCCCCCTGTCTTGTCCTCAGGTTTGCTTCCACAGTTATTGAAATCAAGTGTGTTGCCACTAATGTTCTTAATGCTCCATGTGAAATTAAATCAATATTCTTTCAAATTTGTCCAAGTCATTTATGGGGTTTCAGGGCTGGTCACTGAGAAAAACAATGAAACAACCTGAGGTTATGAAACACAATATGAGCCATCTCAAAACCACATTTATACACAATCGAAAATATCAAGAAGGGAATTTTGAAGATGCACCACAGCTTCAGAATTTGCAGCCAAACATCAACAATACATATTTTTTTAAATTAACCATGACAGAATGTTCATGATTGTTTTTATAATAGGCAAGATTTATTTGCAAGATGTGCAAACATGCTTAGCACAACAAAATGCTTTCTAGAATTGGAAAACAACAGAGTGCAAAAGGGACATTGGTCTGAAAGAGCCAACTGGCTCCAGTCCCTCATGCCCTGATAAATGGGGACAAAATGCATATATAAAATAATTTCTGCTCCTGCCTGGTTTAGAGGTGTCATTTGGCTATGTTAAAGCTACATCTGTGCAAATTCTTTATTTCTGTGGCAAATTATTTTGCAGAATAATACTTGTAAACAAACCAATCCAGCAAGAGAATGCCAGTTAATGGAAAAGCTAGTTGGTAAAACTCTTTTTTTTTTCCTTGTTAAAGAAACTGAGCATTGAGTATTGTTCATGGATTATTTTCTGTGAGTCAACAGAGTAATGCGACTGCTTTGGTTAAAAAAAAAAAACTAAGCCAAAGAGCTCGAGGAACAGTGAAATTGAGCTGTACTCCCTTGAGTCTCTTTTGGCTCATCAATAAAACCTGTGTTGAAGTGTGAAACACGTGAAGGTGCCCTGTGTTTCCAAATGGAAAGTCAAGACCCACTGAGGGGATGCGCCTTTGTCCTCATGGGTCATGGCTGAAAACACAACTTTAGTTATTTGTCGGGTCACAGGAGCATTCCTCAAGCAGTCACCGGGTCACAGTGCAAAAACTTTTAGGAGAGAGAAGAAGAAGGGGGCTGCAAGGCAACGACCATGACTGCCGAGAGAGAGAGTCATCCCTGAGAGGAGCAGCAGATGGCGGGGAGGGGGAGGGGGAGGGGAGTCAAAGGTCACTCACCGTCCTGTCCTGACGGAGAGGTTCTGACCCAGGAACCTGAGGAGGTTAGGTGGCCCGTGCTCCCACAGGCAGGCATGAGCCCAGTCCTCCGCTGTTTTGGCCAGAGTGTCGTCCCACACCTAAGCACACAGAGACACAGTGGAAACATGGAAAGCCATTACATAACTGAGGGAAAATATCAACACCAGATCTTCATTCAGCAGAAAGATGTGAGATAAGAATCGGCGCTTTGTGAGCTCTTAGCCATGTTACAGGTGTTACCATGGCAAGACGCAAAAGTCATCCATCAAATCTGTTACATAAGTGGAGAAAGTTTGTTGCCTAGCGTCCCATGTACATCTTTCAATGAACAGATGGCGGCTTGGACAGCCTTAAAAATACAAGATATCCGAACTTGTCAACAGCCACACTTGCATATGCTCTCATTGGGAATTGAATGTGACTGGAAGATTGAGGAGAGACTTCCTCTGATTACGTCATTCTACAGAAGTTTTGTCAAGGGGAGAAACCTCTTCATTAAATCTTATTACAAGTACAACCATTGAAAATGGAGGAGCTGCCAATTTGAAAAGAAAAAATGTCAGCTCAGTTGCTGAATCTGGAACAAACTGTCTAAGTTTTTAAATAAGCATTATACAGCCTCTCTCCATAAAAACATAAGCTTTGGACTGAATATAAAGACTGATTTGCACATGTTTGGAGTTTTAAAAGTAATTTACCATCAGTTTTAACTAGTGACCACTCCTCCTGTGTCCATATTATACTGCCAGCAGGCTACTGGTACCATACATGACCCCTCTTCCTTTCTAGTGACTACCTAGGTGGTCTGCTGCAGTGCAATGTGCTGAACAGCTGAAGGTGCCAAGAAACTTTGTCACTTAACTTCCTCAAAAAAAAACACATCCATTAAAATTATGCAGGTATTCTAAGTCACTTCCTGTGATGAATTATTTTACTTGATGCATGCAGCTAGGTCACTATGGCTCCGAGAATATCATGCATTTAATGGAAATTCCTGCAACTCTTGAAAAAATGTATTTCGACAAAAAAAAAAGTTCACTTACCATGTACTCCATGTTGGCTGCCGGGGGGAACACCTTCCCTCTTACTTTATTATGGTAATCAAGAATCGCAAGCATGTCGTTCTGACTAATATAACGCTTCCTCCTGACTTTAGTGGTGTCTGTTCCATAGCTGTGCGCTGCGCCAACATTGGTGAAATTGGACGTGGACACAGCAGGAATGCTTGTCGCCAATGCACTTGTTCCGCAAGATATGCGCAGGAGAATTAGGTGTAGGGCAAATAACTGAGGTTTCATGTTTGGTTTGAGGAAACTGCAGACAAAGTATCCCGCGTGTTGGACTGATCTGAAAGAAAAGCGAGAGGATAAACTGAGAGGATTTCCCCGGTGCGCACAAAGATGTATTGAGTTCAGACATGCTGAAATCAGGCTTTTAAACTCCAATATCCTACCTTTAGTTGCGTAGCGGTATCTTGCGCCTGCCTTGCCAAAGCTGTATCACCTCCTCTGTCATGGACTGGAGAGAGGGAGGACTGAGGCGCTTTTTGCGCTTTGCAAACTTTGTGAGCGTTTCGGGAGAAGTCCGTCTTTGCGGGTTTTATATGTTGCAGTGGACGCTGCAGGAAGTGCGCCTGCCTCGGAGGTAGACGCACAGCCCCTCCTTGTCACCTGAAACACTGCATATTTTGGAGACGATATGTTTGGTCTCCTAACCCATTCCCGAAATCTTCCCCAGTTTCATCATGACATCTGCTTTGGGTTTGATCAGCAGCTGGATGTGAAAGAACAACATTTTATTGATAGAGTAAATCAAGGACAGAGCACACTAAGTGCCTATTAATGACTTTATTTGAGGTTTTAAAAAGAAATATTCTAATACATGTCAGAACCATGCAGGCTGTTTGTGTGATTTACATTTATCTTTTGAGAGGAATTATGTCAGTATTTGAAATGTTATCTTTTTAAATTTTGTTAGACCCTCTAATGTCAATTCATTGAATCAACTCAAAGCCTTTGACAGCTGATCAAGCTGTCACATCAGCTCTTTATACAGTTGGTACAATTTGCACTTTCCATGTGCTCCACTGGTCAGTGGTCAGAATATCCACATAAACTCACAGGTTAGAGCAAGCCAGCAGTTTTATATCAGTGTGAAAGCTGAGTCCATGTGTCCTATCAGTCTTCTTTGTCATATTCATTAGACTATAAAAATTACACTTGTTCAGTGTGTGGCTCCAGATGTGTGGTTTGCTGGAGCAGATGTAGAGCCAAGAGGGAAAAAAAACACCTCCTGCAGGTCATCGTTTTCATTGGCAGCTGGAGAACAAATTAAAGAAACGTGACGCAGGAACAATTTACCTCCCTCCCCTTTCCCCCGCTCCCTCGCTCTCTCCGCTCTCCTCTCTTGTTGCCGACAACTGGTGCTTTCCCAAAAATCTTCTTGGAAGTGATGGACTTTTCAGGTGCTGGAACTGGTGGAAGGGATATATCACTCAAGAGCAGTTCACTGCAGAGATTTTCTCCTCTGGTTCATTGCATCTGTACATTCAGCTACTGCTGTCGACTGCAGCTCATCCCCAATATGTTGAAATTCTGAAAAGTTGTCGGAGTTACACGATAAATCATGACAGATTAACTGCATACCTTGAGACTGATGCTGTGCTCAGCTTAATGACAGGACACTAAGCAGAAATGCATTTTTTTCCGTCAAAAAACCTTGAAATATTCCAATGTTCTGGCACACGAACCATTTTCAAGCCATTTCCACAGTAATGACTATACTCAACAACCTATTATTTAACCCATATTCAATATCTTTTGAGATATGATGTGATTTTGTTCTCTTTTTTTCTGTTATGACTATTCAGCATCACATCTGCTCAGTATTTTGACTCATCCTCTCATCTGGTATCAATAGTCAGGCGGCTCTCCAGCCAACTCGGGCCGCCAGCCAAAGATTCTGATCGACACAGTTCTGAGATCCTGTCCTGTGCTTTGTAGCCACATTATAGTCCATAACATCAGATTGGCTTGACGTACACCTGCTCACAGCATTTCACACCATCGTCATGTTTCTTTGGCCATAAGCTTCTGATCTGAGACTTAAAAAAACAGGGTCAAAAGTTTAGTTTCATGGTTGAAAAGCAGGAAGCGGGATTGAACAGAATACTGTACTTTCACTGTATGACCCCCCCTCCTCTCCCTCTCCCTCACATACAAACACACACACACACACACAGTTTCTTCACGTGCAGTCTCCTCAAGGCTGCAGATGATATTCCCTCAGTCTCAGAGTGCTGGTCCTTGTTTGTGCAGTGAACCCAGTGACTTCGAAAGAGGTCAAAGCATTATTTTCATATTATCACAGGGGTAATTAGGGCATTATTTGGGGCGCATGCTGGGCCTTGGGTCTGTTTTGGAAAGGCATTCTTTTTCAGACAGAGCATTTATTTACCTACAATACATTGTTCCAAGTTTCCCCCATGCTTTCCCCCCCTCCAAAGGCCTCTTGAAGCCCAGTGCTGATGCCAGTACAGCAGAAAGAATGAGTTGCAGTGGTGAGCAAGAGGGAAAGCAGGAAAGAGGAATAGCCTACAGATCACAGACAGACTCAACAAGTGTTACATTAGCTCTGTTTCTAACTGCATTCAGTCAGGGCAGAAAAAAAATTAAAAAATAAAGTGCTGAAAGATTTTGATCTAATAGAACAATCTGGATAGTGTTGAGTATCATGAAGATGTTGTTTTTGCTATAAATGTCCCAAATGATTTATAATTTGTATTTTTTTGATTAAGTTAAAGCAAATTAGTGATACTGGACAGTTTTTGACTCCGGTCAGGAGCATAGTGTGCTGAACTGGGCAATGCAATGGTAATAAATTTCCTTAGGATGGCTCCTCACTCTGTCCGTATTTCAGCAATCAAAGCACATGCTGTAGACTCCAGCTCGGTCCTGCACTCCACCCAAGGCTATTGTTACTGCCCTGGCAGAATCCACCGTGCATGGGAAAGTCACTAAGAAATCGTCAGCATGTGAATGGATGGATGAAAAAGATGTCTAGGGATTGAGAAACCAGAAGGTTGAGAAGCATTTTGAAAGATGAGATCGTAAATTGTTTAAAGGACAGTTGTGATGGTTTCACTTGGATGAACATTTATTTTATGATTTTATAGATCTAATTTAAATCAAGCAGCTTGGCAGTTTGGGAAATAAACTTAGGCTGATTAGATAGATAGATAGATTAATTAGATAGACTGTAAACAGGTGCTACAAGATAGTTAGCTTAGCAGTAGCACCATAAACAGGGGAACAGCCAAGTTAATATTTTGGCCAAGTGTAGTCACACATAACCCCAGTTTAATCACAAAATATTGTTTTTACACTTTGTTTTTTGTAAGGATTAAGCAAATGACATAGAACAGATTAAGGGTCCTTCAGATTTAGGCTAGTTTCTCCCCTCATTTCCAGCCTTTACGCTAAGCAACAGCTGGCGAGAACTTCATATTTCCCATATAGACATGAGAACAGTATCAATTTTCTTATCTAACTCTTGGCAAGAAAGCAACCAAAGTCTTCTCTTTAAACAGCCGTGCCAAGTAGCCTAAGGCAAATAGAAGGTGTTTGATAAAAGACAGTACTTATTACTACAAAAATATGTTTTATATTGTATTTTGGCTTCTTGAAAGGCAATAGTTTTGGGGCAGCTTCGGGGTTGGGAGGTTGTGATGTCATGAGTTGGTTTTTGTTGGCCAGGTTGCAAAAAGAAATAGTGACATTTCAAGAGTGGTTTACATTGGTAAGGAGCCCAGCCTCTAACTTCAAGCTGTCCAGGCTGCTTTCTTCCACACACAGCTGTAAAACATTGTATCAGTGGATATGCAGTTACATAGCAAATACTGTATGTTTCACACAGTCTACTAACTTACAATGGGGCAAAGGCTTGTTGACAGTAACAAAAAAAAAAGAAAGAAAGAAAAAGACCTACGGGTGTGAAAGCTGCAACCCCTTGTCCCCGTCAGAGGTTCAGGATTGGATTATTACTCCTCCTTTGTCCAAAGGGTAACAAGCACTGTAATTAAGTCAATAAATACCCAAGTCGTCTGATCAAAGAGGACCCTTGCTGAGCCTCAATTTAATTCAAAATTAAATTCCTGATCTGTTTAGACTGTATATAAACTGAAGGTGCTAATATAACAACACTGATAAAGCTACTTTTTTCATAGAGTCTATGGACAAGAAACTGGTTAAAATACCAGCTGGTAATTGTTGAAAGATCATCCAGTATAACCCGAAGCCATTGGTTAAATTGTATTTAACCAATAACAGCCTCCACAAACATGAGCGCAGAGAATCTTTTCCGCTCTGGATGTTTTTGCCTGGTTGTTGTCTAGATACAAGTCTGGCTGTTGTTTGGTTGCTCAGTGAAATAAGATGACTTTGTCTGCAACCTCGGTCACCGGAAGAAAGCAGACTGCAAAGACCATTAAGGCCACATAAGGATTTTACAGCAAATGGTAGTGAGAGTCACAGAGGTTCAGATTCAGCAGAATTTGAGGAACAACTTCCTTCCTGATGAAGTTTAAGTTCCAATAAGAATAAGATAAAAAAAAACAAGAGACCTAAAGGAAAATAGAAAATCAAGCAAGTTGCTGCAACATCAGCCTCATGCAAGAGCTTATAAAGTGCTTCAAACACTCTTGACAAACTTAATAACAGCAAAAAAAATACACAATTCAACACCCCTTTCCCCGAAACACTGTTTAAACTGTGGGAAAAACCTAAGGGGATTATAGAGAAAGGAACGTTTCTTCAAAAATAAGTCGCTCAGCCTGTGTATCTATTTTTGACATGTTACATTCCTTTGCCCCAAGATATTCTCACCCATCTATAAGACATTTACAACCATCTTTGATGCTTAGGCCTTGTAAGACTGGACAGAGACGGGGCTGTGGTCACACACAGACATTTCTCAAGAGGTTCAGATGTCAGCTGAGAGAGAGACAGGCAAACATGAAAAATCCAGCAGGACCTAAAGTTAGAGCCGAGACGTTTTATGATGTATCTTCATGACAGCAGGTAACAAAAAATATCACCTGAGACTCAGGATTGAGCTGCCAAGACTAAAACAACCAACGCAAAGTTTAATGAAAAGTTGTATTATACTTTTGTGCTCGGAGATGATGCATCACTATCTGACTGCACATTTTGTTGAAAAGATGCAGCCTTTTTAAAGCAAACAGCTCAGTAGAAACAGAAGTTTCACCTTTAAATGCCTTTAACACCCCAATTTACAGATTGACATCATGGTTGGATAATTAACGGAATAGTTTGACATTCTAGAAAATAGGCTTATTTTCTTCCTTGCAGAGCGTTAGATTAGAATAGGGATACCAATAATGCCTGTAGACTATAAGCCGGAGCCAGGAGACACTTAGCTTAGCTAAACATAAACAGAGTTATATATGGAGAAACAGCTAGCCTGGCTCTGTTCCTGGCTTTATTTTTAGCCCACAAATAGAGCAAGAGACTGGTGCCTAACTACTGCAGAACATAATTAACCTCAAATTTATTTCCTTAGGTGGTCTTGCAGTCTACCAAAATATAGGCACTCTTGCAAACTAGTCAAATTTGTCCGCTGATTGCAGGTTGGTCACTGATTCTTCTGGAAAAGGTGGATTTTACATGACCTGCTTTGGTCAGTTGGGAGCAAAAGAGATGGGTAGATGATTGCTCACTGGCTGCTTGGCAGGCTGGTTGGATCAGGCTGCGGCTGGGTACGCCTGGAGGCAGTCTAGACAGCAGATGAGCGATGAGCTGGGCCCTGGCAGACAGACCCTGTGGCTGGGAGTCTATTGGGCAGGGCAGGGCCTCTGGGACTCCCGTCATTGACAAAAATAATAGTTGAACTGGACAATCCTGAGCTTGAAACAACCTAGCCTTTGTTACACTAATGCATGTTTGTAATTGATGAGATTTAATACGAGAAAACTGAAAATAGATCATAAACTAGCTGCTGAAGTCCACTTTCATACCTAAACCTTCTGATCCATGATCTCAAATCATTAGCTGCAAAAACCTGTTTTTCCTTTGAATAAAATTTAGCCCAGCATTTAATGGTTCGACAGAGTTTTTTCACCAGTGTTCCCAAAGAAGTGGTCACGATCACAAAGTGAAAGAAAAGCCTCAGTCCCGATCCCTTCGTGGGTGGTTTAAGACTTGATCCTTGCTCACTTGGCACCTGGTAAGAGCTTTTGTGTGGCTGGAAAACACAGGCGAGGGCTGCAACTTGCAGAATTTGCGTCCAGAGTGCAGCGGTGACATCTGGTGAACTGTACCATTCACGGTTAAAGAATATGCAAATTGTTATGTTGGATTATTTTTTATGTCAGCTTTCCTTCCTTGATCCTATTAGAGCCCGTTCAAGCAGCTACCTGCCAGAACACCATGCAACAGAGCACAATAACACAAATTGTACCATTGTTACACCCATGGTTGCTCCTCTAAGTAGACACTGTTGTTACAGAAACCTTCATCTTACAGTTGTTGGGTTTAAAAAAAAAGGATTTCTGGATTTGTTATAGTAGATTGAACAAAATAAGTTAAGGCTTTATTGTGTTAAGTGTGTGGTAAGTTGATTGGGCATGCCAAACCCGAGAGAGACCATGTTTCAAAATAAGATGCAGAGTGAAAGTAATAAAAGCTGTGTTTTCTTCCACTATATAATATCGCTGGGTGTGATTCTGGGTGTTAATCCTTTGAATTAACTCAGGAGCAGAGGAGGCCACAAACAATTAGACCTTAAAAAGAGTAAAAACTGATTGTTTTTATCAGATTTTTTCCTGTTTTTACCATTTTTCCATAGTTGTTGTTTGCTCACTTTGTTTTGGCCTTGAAGAGGACAGAAATCTGGGAATCAAGCCTCAAACTCCAAAGAGAGTTGAGAAGGCTGTGTGTACTAAAACAGCAATAACAGTGGAATTAAAACAGTCTCCCAGCATCTCACATTTGATTTGTGAGTAATATGATATCATAAAAGAAACTTACGATTGCGAATCGCAGGCTTCTTGAGTATTTATCTCACTTGAGTTTGGGTCAATGACGTCAAATGAATAATCAGCAATCTGTTATTAGCAGGCTTTTGCCCGGGCCGTATTTATGATGACATCAGTGTTTTTGTTGGATCCAGCTTATCAGAAAAGCCCAAGCTTTCATGTGCTCTGAGTTCCATGAAAGTGATGGATTTTAAGTTGATATGAAGCAAAGTCTCTGTGGGTTTCTGGGAGTCCCCTTTTGGCCCCTTGTTTTCGTCATCCCAACTGTTGCCTATGTGAAGTTTCAAGGTTTTCCCAAGTTTTCCAAACTGCAGTTCGATGGGACTGGTCAAAGTGTCTCATGCTTCTTTTGAACGTTTCCCAAATTCTGGGCCAGAACCCACTTGTTGTTTGGACTCAAGGCTGGAGACATGCTTGTCACAATCTCTGTGTTTATTGAATCAGTCGAAAGTATTGAAAATAACCATTTAAAGGTTTAGTTGTGGCTTCAGACTGCATACCCACATGGTCTTCCTCTGTCTCAGACTGTTTTGG
>JAPZDY010000013.1:10808868-10825004 GCA_029783645.1 Ctenochaetus hawaiiensis | reverse complement strand
CCACAGAAATCCTGCCAATGCAAAATCTGCTTTCCAGTGCCTGCTTAGAATACCATATATAGTTTCACCTGTTATCCAGCTCAATTCTCAGAGATAATCCACGCAGTCAGCATGTTTTCTTGTATTTGTTAAGTTATCCCGTGAAAAAGTGTTTCATGCATGTATAGTTAATTTAATAAGAAGTGGTCTTTTTGTTATTTTCTTGAAGTTCAGATCCAGAGCAGACTCCTCTGAGCTTCTTGGTTTGTCCCCAGTGACCTCTGCATTTGTTGCTTGTACTGCCGGCACCACTAGCTCACCCTACTTTGCACTCTGGAGCAGAAAGAGCAAAGCAGGGAACCCTAGATACAAATACTGAGCAGGCCTTAATTAACAGCAGTGAGTTTGGTTATTGTAGCATTAAACTTAGGTTAATAATCATGTTTCAAAGCAAAAAAAGATCTCAAACATCCCCCAGCTGCAGCAGCTTGGTATGAATTCAGTATGAGAAAATTATAATATTTAGCTGTAAGTTGAGGTTGAAATTTTTTCAGCTTCAATATTATATGCTCTTCTTCCAATGAGGATTCTTTTCTGGCCACCATCTTGAAAATAACATGTTGGTTTGTAACAGAGACGTGGAATTTGTGACACACTGATGAAAGTGTTCCAGCTTTGACCCATCTTTGTAAATTGAATGTCTTTTTCAATGGACTGCATTCTTATAGTACTCCTCTGGTCTATTGACCACTCAAAGCACTCTGCAATATATTTTACTATTCACACGCACATTCACACACTGATGGCATACAAAGTGCCAATCTGCTCATCAGAAACGGACACTCTCACACCAGCCAGAGCTTTCGGAGCATTATGAGGTTCAGAGGCTTGTCAAAGGACACTTCAACATGCAGACAGGAGGAGCATCGACCTCTGATGAAAAAGACTTCCTGCTCAACCTTTTAAACCACATTCATTGTCTGTGGGAAAAACATTTAAAGAGCTATACCAGCAGTTTAAAAGGAGATAAATCAAAAAATGCCCCCAAATTTTAAAGATATCTGCCCATGTAAGCAGCACTTATAGCACAAATCTGATTTTATCACACACACACACACACACGCATGCTTGCACAGTTATCCTTACCAGGACACTGCACTGACCTCCAGCCATTTTGGACAGGGTACCTCCAACCCTTTACCAGGACCCCGAAAATGACATTTTGCTTCATTATGGCTTTGGTTCCCAATAAGTCAATAAAGGTCCCTAATAGAAAACAGAAATGTGCACACACATTACACACATTTGTTGTACACACAGTATACACTCATCTCCTCACAGTGGATTTGTATTAAAATCTCAACACATTACAAAAACTTTCCATCAGGAAAATGAGTCTGTAACTTCCAATAGACAGCTTGTATTGTTTTGCTCTGTCTTTTCTAAAGGTCATGGAGGACATGCTGCTTGGTTTAGCACTCGCAGTATGACTCAGCTGATTCTGATCAATTCAGGTTCTCTCATGAGTTTTCTTTGCTGCCTTTATTCTGACTTTCAACATTCAGACAGTGTTTTCACTGATTTCACTGTTTTCATTTTAACACACCACTGCAAAAACCAAACAATTTCATAGGGAAATAATTTACAAGCACGGTTACCAGAAAGATCTAGCAAACAGTGTTCATTTTATTTACAAAACTTAGACCATTTACTACTTCTGTCATGACAAAGCAAGATTGCCTCATGTTGCCTGTGTCATGGTTAAAAGGTTGAACTTGAACACACGGAAGATTACAACTGATGGCATATATGCTCTGTACATTTGTACAATTCTCCAAACCAGCAGGTGTCAGTACCTTTTTTTAACAGCACTGACCTCTCCTGAACTGTGCTGATCAGCCTGTCTTCTCCATTTCAGATGGCCATGTGAGTGTGAAAATATTCTTGTATTGTACACTTGAGCATTGTATGCGATGTGCCCTCCAGTCTCTACTCATTTATTTGATTTCCTCACTGCTCTTTTTGTGCAGTGATTCACTGAGATGAACAGCCGGTAACAGTGATTCCTGTAACCAGCACGCTCCTCTGCAGATTCACTATGTTCAATCAGCTGAAAAACTGCTAATAAGGGCCAATTGAGCATGCTGAATGCATGAAAAGTGCCAATTGTGCAGGTCACATAGGGCCACAGACACTTACTGACAGTCCGACACTGAAGGTCCTAAGAGAACCAAGAAAAACCAAACGATTATGTGAAAGAAGGATTACTTCATAAATAAACTAACAAAATGTTAAGTCTCCTTGAATGACCTGCATGCATCTGTGGAATCATACACTTCTGATAAGTGAAAAGGCATCTTCAGTCACCAAAAATATCTCAACTGTAACAATGGCTTTGCTGTACACAACAAAGATGGCAACAGCTGGAGCCCTAAAGTGCTTAAAAAACTATATATCTGAAATGCATTACAAAAATGAAATGTTGATGGCACTGAAGAAAAATAAACTAAAATGTCTTTGTTGACTAAAAGCAAACTTAACCAGCAGACCAATAAATTTTCCTCAAAAGACTAAAACTAGTCAGATGCCAAAATAAATCCTGCTTGCAAAAGATAATGGACAGGGTAAGTGCTTGCATGCATGCTCATGCACGTGTGCAGAAAGCCATTTGTGCTGATGTTATAATTGGCTTTAGCTAACCGATCTGTGATTGAGGAGGACTGCCTCTCGTGCGCAGCCAAAGTCAGCAACAAATTAATCAGTCATTTTGTTATGTTTGTGTCCATCTTGCATGTTCAGGGATGGCGTATCAGATTGGCCACGATGGATTTGAACAAGCACAACACTTACAATTACAATTAATAATATTAATCCAGATTCTGACTTGTCCTCCAGGAAATGGAAATACGGCCTCTTTCTAAGAAGTGAAAATCAAAACACTATGTGGTTTGACCTAAAACAAGTGTCAGGAATAACTTCACTGACCCTGATTACTGCAGATATCTGCAATTTCACACTACATTGAATGCTATTTCGGTACAAAGCCTTGGGCACAAAAATATTATCATGGAATTATAATTTGACATATATATTGATCATTGTGCATACAATTTTAAATGTTCAACTGTTCATGCTCTAATAATAATCTCCTTAAACCCCTTAACATCTGCCTTTTTGAAATGGAAATGGAAAAGCTTTAAACAGAAAACTGTTAGGCCAAAAAAGCATTTATACATCAGTGACTTTGTTGGTGGATTATCGAACAAATTAAAACATAAGTCACGCATCAGTGGATCATCAGGGATTCGGTGGATGTGAACAGGTTAACTATAGCATGATCTTCTTCATATGTCACTATATGCTGCTGATAAGTCCTTGTCACAGTCAAACTACAGAATTCAAAAAGAACCAATTCTTTATTCACTAAGAGTTCAGCGTCCTGGATATTTCATAGGAAGTTGGTGTTTACTCTCTCTGTTAAAAATTTAAGAAAAATACCTGGGAAAATCATTTCTGCTTTGCTTTATGTCCCTGCGTTACCACTAGGTCTTTGCCAAAGAGAGGGACAAGCTAGACAGTTATACTCGATATCTCCATGAAGCCACTACAGAACCATTAATTCTCTCTTGCTTCAGCCTTCCTGTTAGATACACTTTGAAAAGCAATTTCAGAATGTTCCTACTAGCAAGCCAAGTTTGTAATAGCTTCACTTACTGAATTGGACAAGGCAGGCCCATAAATTTGACTAAAAATATGTAAAAAATCAGGAAGCTGAGCAGATTTAGCAAAAATCTAATTTTGTGCAAATTTGCAGGGCTGTTGTTGGTAAATCATAGTGTTTGGAGAGTGAAAACCCCCATGTGTATCCTCCAACACACCAGAGACGACAGTAAAGTCTTGCCCTCCACAGCAGGGCAACAACCAGCTTGAGGTAATGAGGCAAGAAAATGATCCCTCATTGGCTTCTCAGTTGTTGAAATGAAAAACTACTTTTGACCCAATTTTTAAAAAAGAAATTGCAAAAATATGTGTTTCCATCAACTACTATAATGAGATTACAAATGCTTCAGCACATCTTGATTAATGTGCCAAATATGTTTTTATTGCACTTTGTCCCATTTTACTTTCATCAGTTAACCAAATTTTGTGCATAAAAATAGGTGAATGGAAATCCACCTAATGACTCATAATGACATGTTCTCACATGCCAGCAATTCATTATTATTAATCCTAAATCAGATAATAAAAATAAGATATGGTGCTAAATATTCATAAGCAGCAGCCCTCAACCTGGGGTTGCTTTGTTCAGCCTGATTTGGTGCCAGTACTGGGCAAATGAGGTAAACAGTAAAGTAATGTAATTACCTTTTCTCTGAGTAATATGTAAAGGGCAACTGACAGAATTGATTACCTATACTGAACCTTAATGGAAGGCAGAGCCGGAGATACATACAGTGTCTGGTCTCATGGGATCCTTGTGTGTATAGTTTGTATAATTTGTGATCACTTCACATTTATCAGTCCACCATTTGTTAGTGTCACTGTAACATGTTTGAAGCTCACGCCTTATTGCCCTCAGGGGTCATGGGAGAGGAAGTGTTTTCAAAGCCAGAGGTGGGCTCAGTATTTTACAATAGGATATCCATTTGTATGGCCTCAGCAGCGCCCCTCACAGGGTTTGTTCACCGCCACAGTCACAACGGGTGGAGCGACCTTCAACAACCTTTGGGAAGAAACAGGCAAAACATTAGCACAACAGCGATATGAATCTGTGTCAGATGATGTGTGGATTCAGATAATAACCATCTTGCTCTTATTTCATTTTTTGACCGACCTCCACCTCTTAAACTACATTTAATCGGATCAAAACTGACTCAGCTATCCTCCATAATGTGCCAAAACACCACCTGTCAAATCTGTTTACTTTCCACGAAGACACAGGAGAGCCTAAAAACTTGGAAAAATAATTCCTCCAATCACCTCATTTCCCCACTAAGATCACCTATCAAAAACAGACAATTCATTAACACAATAAAAAAGCTGGTGCTGTGTTTGGCTTGGCCACATCTGGCCAATTGAACAGAGATTTATGCAGCAGCTTCGCTCCAAACAGCACTGGGTATCGTCTCTTGAGCGGCGGTGTTTATGTAGGCCGAGTTTAAATATTTGAGGAGCACATGTGGGGATGAATGGTGGCACAGGATTTCATCATAAAGCTGTGAAGGGCGAGACGGCGGGGGGTCATTTTAACAGTAGTGTCAACACCATGAGATCCCACCACTGTCGACTCAGCAAACAGTATATCGCAGGCACTCTGAAAAGCTGTGACGGCTCCTTTCTGGAAAGGCTCGCCGGTTTTCTCAGAACACCTTTGATGGTGCCAACAGGTTTTGGACATGTTCCCTCGCTGATTCTAAGTAGTGAGTCCAAAGTAGCCATTAAGGTAAACTAACCCAGCATGACAAGAGGTGTGATTGATAAGTTTTTGTCTTTAGGTAGAAGGAGATGAGTAATGCGGCCCTTATTACATGCATGTGCAGTTCAACTCTTTGAGCGATTGTGTAAAAAGTTTGAAGTTGATAACTTTTTGTTGTATTTTCGAGAGATGTATGACTCACCCCCTTCTGTTTTGGGTCAAAAACTTATCAATCACCCCTTGTAATAGAGGGCAGGACTGGGGACTGACGCAACAGAGAAGCCTATTGGACAGTGGTGACAAAAACTGCTGTTGAGGGCAAAACAGCTGCTGCTCAGCTCACTGAGGTAGTTCATCATGCCATGCCGTTCCTGTGTCTACAGTGTCATTACGTAATGCCATCGTAGATGCAGGAACAAATGACACTCATTATCTTTTCCAACATCTTTTCCATTTGTGTTAAAGCAAGAGGATTTTCCTGGTATCGGTTTTGCAGATGTGATGGAGACTATTTGATGCATGACTACAACATTGTTCTTCATTGTTACCCTAATTTATTATCACAGTTTTACTTCGGTGCAGGACCTCTCCGACAGTATCCCCACCTTCTCCCAAAATCCACTGCTTCAGTTCACAGTCTGTGATTGCAAGAAGTGTCTGTGGAAGTTTCCATGCTCCCACTCACTGTAACGCCGGGGCAAGAGCCACATCAAGCGGGCTTAGCTGTCAGCTACTGCTGCGTGGGTTTTTGTTTACCCAGCCTGCCTGTCTGTGGACATCCAGCACAGCTCACACATCATCACCCCACTGTCCACCTGCCTCCAGTTTCAATCCAGCAAGAAATGCCCACTCTGAAAGGACTGTTATTAATCTGACAAGGAAGAAATTAACTATCCTGATCATTGTAGAGGTTTTACTCATTTTTGTGCTTTTTAACAGGGTTAGGGTTCAGTTAGCTCTGTTTCCAGTCAAAGCAGCTTGATGGTTACATGCTAACATCTTTTTATCATAAAAAAGCACATGATTTTATATTGATTTATGGTTTTAAAATTAGAGTTGCAGGAGGGAATGGAAGCAGCACTGCAGCATAGTTTTTGCCCAAATCATTTGCACTTCAGTTCTGTCCTCAACTCCTCCCGTTTCACTTGCATCACCATGCATATTTCCATCCATCACTCCCAACCATCCATACCACACACCACCACAAGCCTCCATCTTTCTCTGCCTTTCCACCTACTGTTTGTCTCTTTGTGGGCTTGAATTCTGCTGGGAATTTCTATGTAACTTTTTCTTTCCCAAAACAGACACCTGCACTGACGTAGACGCTCCCTACTGGGAAAAGCAGAAGAGAAGAACAGTGTTCAGAGTGAAAGGGGGTGAGAAAGAGGAAGAGAGAAATAGATGGAGTCTGTGGTGTCTTGAGACGCAGTAGATTTTGTTTATTTGAATGGCAGAGAAGAAACTCTCTGTAATTGGTCTGACCTGATGCCAGTCACCATCTCTAATGTACACCAAGGGCGTTTAACGAGACTCTAAATGGGAACACAAATAATCGACCAGTTGAACCACGTGTTACAGTACAACAGAAGCTTTGGTGCAGAGGTGACTCAAGTCTGACGCCACATCATCAAGGACTCTGCATGGTTTCTCATCATTCACTGCAGAGCTCAGACATGGCTGGGCGAGACTCATGTAGGTACAGATGGCGAACTTTTGGTGGTCTGTTGAAACTTCTGTTCATTTACATGGAAGCTGCCAACACAACCTCAGCCCTTCATCAAACGAAGCCCCAATCATGAGGTGGTCATGAAATAATCAGAGGCATCAGTGTGCTTCAAACAAAGGGCTTTCTGAAAATGAGAGAGCTGCATTTTGTCAGTTTTTGTAACTTTCTGAAATCTGACAATCTAATAAGCGCAGCCACTTCCCCGCATTGATTACTTTTTCTGTTGCAGTACAGAAAAAATTACAAAGATTTGAGAATCTCAAGCTGCCTTTTTTCAAGCAACATCCTCGCTCACTTTCCGTTCAGCCCAGTACAACACTCTGAATGCCTTAGAGGAGAGACTGTCTGAAAGTCTGCCCATTTATCTCTTTATCATGTCATCCATCTCGCCCCTTTTAATGTGAGTGTGGCTGCTGAGAACAAGAATAGACACATACTTCACCCGAACTTCATCATTTAAAGCACACTTGACCCTCCAGCCTCCCTCTTCCAATAACAGGTTTTTCCTTTTTTTAAAAACCCAAAGGACTCTGCTCTTATACTACTTTCATAAAAAACATCTGATCAGGGAAAATCAAAGTTTAATTCATGGTTATTAACACCGTATGCAGGTCATTATTGTAGCGCAAAAAGATTTTTTGCTCTTTTAGATCGAGTTTGCCACGTGTTTCATATCCAGTCAAACTCAAATTATCATCATCCACAATAAAATGAAATATTTGAAATCATTTGCACTCAACAGAAGTGTCTTCCAAGTCTCTAAGTGATCTCAGCTTTGCACTTTGCAATTTGAGGATGTCGCATTTCGAACATTCATAAACCTTTTTTGGCAGGTTAATTAATATGATTGATGGTTCATCAAGAAACTGACATGTTTCTCCAAACCGTCTCACAGTCTCAGACTCAGCTGAAGTGGTAAGATCTATCATTCACTTATTAATAAAGGCCAAGGAAGTGAACATTCATTATTAAACCCTGGAAACATGACTTTTAAGTGTCTTTGCTAATATATCAAAGCTGTCAGCAGCTCCTATAAACAGCTGACCTATTGTTTAGAGCAACTGAAATATTTGGTTGTATGTGTCTGGCCAAAGTGTTCAGGCTGTTAATAAGCTGATAGCTATGTCTAATTTTACATGACACTGACTCCGCAACAAGTGAGGAGAACTTTGTCCAATTACTGTGAACCACCTGTTGGACTTTAAACAACAGAATAGCAAGATGTCAGGATCAATCATTGAAACAGTATGTGACCATGCCCAACTCCAGCAAGAGGTTTATTTTGTCAGCTGGCTGCATCACTTTTGGCTTTTGACTGCATCTCTAACAGATAGCAGTGCACACAAAAATTCATTTAACCAACGGACGGCGCTGTTTAAATTATAAGCATATCATCCTGCATGTTGTAAAGAGCAGGAGTTTTCTAAGAAAAAAAGAGGTGTAGGGAGTATGTCCCCCCCTCACTGTGAGTTATGGGGTGATGGTATTCTCTCTATAACTCACAGAGGTGACTCTTATATGAGGAAACCCTGCCCCCTACTGGAAACTAACATGTAAGTTTAAAAAATGTCCATTGAAAAAGGACTTTTAAAGTCATGTACTGATAGAAACAGGGTTATTTTTTAATTTCCTATTCAAAATGATAAATTACGTATTTTTAGTAATAACAACTATTAATTTAAAGAATAGTGTAAAACAAAGCTGTGTCTTAAAAATCAACTTGGTGCTTTCTTATGGGTATATTTACATTTGCTACAAGAGTAATGTGTCACTAAAAGTTGTCTAATGGTAGCATTTCTATATTGAAATGACATCCAGGTTCAATCAAACACCAGGCGGTCTGTATACATAGATTTAAGGTTTGGATATTTGAGATGGTACTATATCAAAAGACTTGGGGTAGTTTGATAATTAATGTAGAAAATTATTATTCAAAAGAATACTAAATATCAAAGGTCAAAGTACTCTGTGTGTTAAAAAAATGGTCCCTGTCATTGTTTTGCTATATCACCACCATAATAATGCATGTGGAGCATATTTCTGCTTTCACTTGTCAGGCAGGGTATGAAGAATTTTATTTTATGAAGTAACTAAACATTAACTCTGTATTTAATATATTGTGATGTAATAAGTAAAAAGTTGCATTGAATAAAAATGCTCAAGTAGCTCGCATTTTTACTAAGTACAGAACTTGAGTAATGCACCAACAAACTTTCCACCACTATTAAATGTCTTTGAAATACAGCAGAGTTTATACATTTACACTAATGACTTTGACTCTTATCCTCTGAAATGACACCTGTGTGATACAGCCTTGCAGTAAAAATCATGTCATTCTGGTTGCCATTTGCAGTGGGAGGATTTTTCCAGAGCTAACACATTCATATGAGCTTACAGTCCATTGACAGCTTGGCTCACATGTGGCTTTAACTCCAGTGAGGTATTTCTTTGACAACCACATTACCCAGCCCCCTGGACACTGAAAACAAAGGCCAGACTTTGTTAAAAGGTCTAGCATGTGTCTGTTTTATGAGAGGCTGAGCTCACGTGAGGAGGAGTTGAAATGAAAGCTGAGCATATGTTAAATGTCAGGGTTGCACTGGAGGCTTTGACTGGGCAAACAAATTACTGTAGATGTTGACTTACATCCAGGCTCTTGGAAATATGATTAGCTGTCTTAAGTTTTCCAATGAAAAAGTGTTTCAAATCTTCGTGATAAATGATAGTCTATTGAATGATGCTGAGTTTGGCTTTTTATAATGATTGACACGAAACATTGCAGAGCGTTTGGGGGCAGTTTAATTTCGGACAGATGTTGAATATAATGGTCTTAAGGTGAAGATGAGATCCATTCAACAATTGTTACACAGACAATGTTTTAAACAATTATCCAGCAGTCAAACAGTAAAAGATGAGTGCAGGTGTGATAACAGGGAGCACAGAGCCTTTGTCAAAAGCAGACAGTCTTGATGTGCAGTATGCAGATCATTTTATTAAACACTTGGTCACAGAAAGCAGGCCACAGGCTTGTAATATACAGCCTAACATGCAAATGTGAGAGATAATGAAATAAAATAATGACAAAGCACATAGAAGGTTAAACATATTCGGCTCGTATAGAGATTTAAATACACATAAAGATGTCTGCATCACACTGGTGTTTTCACACATTTTTACCCATTTACTATAAATCAAGTGTTAGCATTGAAAATTTAGAAAGTATGAATTTGTATCTTTTTCCAGGCAGACAATTTCTATATATAGCAGTAAATGGAGAAACATCACTTGTATAGGAATTTATTAATGTGCTGTGATATGGATCATAATAACAGACTGCCCAGAAGAATTTTCATTTTTACATCTTTTGATATTTAATTTATTCACACATGCCACCACAACATTTTAAGACAATTCAATTTGAAAGCTGACATTTAAAGCTAAAAAAATCACCCATGATGTTTTATAATTGATTTATGATCAATGGGCAAAACAGGTAAAAATACCAGTATGGTCCTTCCAGTCAGTCCTTTGGCTTATGATGCAGCCGTCACCTTCTGAATATGCTTAAAAGTGCATTTTGTGCAATCAGCAAAACAAGAAAACAAGATCATTATAGATTTGTTTGACTTCCATATTACTGATGGCAGCTGAGTGATCAAAATATTCTATTTTATTTAACTTTACAGCATTTAAATTATAGTATGAGCCAGGTCTTTCATATTTATTTTTGTGTTAATCTTCCTCCCAATCCCAAATCAGTCCCAAAGCCACTCTAAAATAAGTTGCCCCTCTCAGCTCAACGGAGACAGTCTCCTCTTCATGTAAAGAAAAGCAAGATATGTAGCTCCTCCTAGTACACTTATCAAAAGAGTGGCACCAAAGATAACCGGGGCATTCCTCCTGGCCAAGCGAAACGCCACAGGAAGGACTGCAGAGATCAGGATGTTGTTGACATGGCCTAGCACTCTCCTAAAGGCTGGACGCTCCACCACTCGCTCGTAGTATGTTTCCAGGTTCACACGGTTACCGTTGCCCCAGTAGCGGCGTGAGAGGCCGAGGAACTTGAGACGGTGTAAAGTGACTGCCAGAGAGACGTCGGCCATGCTGAAGAACTCTCCACATAACCAGGACTGACTGCCTTCTTCTGAGAGGAAGAGGAACAGAGTAAAAGAACCATTAATAACATAACACTTAAAATGCTACTTTCTTCAAAAGTTTACTTTGTTGCAGAAGTCCCTGCTGGCACATGTGTGAACATTATCACAGTCGTAAAAATGTAAATGCGTCTATTACTGTGTGTGAGTGTGTTAATGGTAAAGTGGTTGCTAAGCAACAAGCTATTATGGTTGTGTACCTGGTGTTTCTTCCACCCTCCTCTGCAGCTCTGTCTCGACCTGGTCCATCACATTCTCCAGCTCATCCAGAAGCTTCTTCAGGTATTTCATATTGTCATGGTCGAACAACTTGGACTGCAGAAACATTTCCATATGTAAATGTTGTGCATATTTAAAAAAATAAAGCTGTGTTCCACTATCATTAATCTTCATTTAATGCAGTTTACGCTGATTATTTTGCCAAATGTCATTGCAATAACACTTACATAATATGCCTAAAACGCACATAAGGCACTCTACAATCCACAAATTAAATTTGCTTATGCATTTTTTGTTTAGGCTGTCTGTTAAAGAAAATACATACATTTTTACCATATATAGATGTCAATTTGGGGGATTAAATGGATCCCTGATTTGTTGGGTTTCTGTTTGTTCATTTGCTGTTAATAGTATTGTGATCACTTTATACATTAATTTACAATTTAATACATTTACATGTGTGATTTGAAGGTAGCTTTACTTTACCCAATCACACGAACTCCATTTAAGTTAAAAGCTGAGATGGTTGGTTCGGCTTGGTAACATTTGGCAACATTTGGTTTGGTTTTTGTTTTCTACTTTCATAAGATTTAGTCTTTACTGGTTATGATTTTCAAACTGATTTCCAAGATGTTGGTTAATCAAATGGATAGTTTTCTACTACAGACTGCAATGTATCAGTGAGGAAATAAATTTAGTTTTAGCTTCTGCTAAGGCTAACCATGGCTTCTGTCTCTAGCGAGCTAGCTAAAATTGGATATAGCTCCATAGCTTTCACTGTCTGGTTAGCTGTGTTTCTAAGGCAGAAACTGCAGTACGAGTGACAGGGGCCTCTAGAGTCCAGAGATTACCCAACCAGAGTGCAGTTACTGCAGCCCTGACATAAAGAAAGGCCATAACTCAGTATTATGAAAAACAGACTCCCAAAAGCCCAGTCTTTTCTTTTCTGCATGTAGCATTAGTTTCTGTGGTTTGGCTTTGTAAGGCAGCGAGGCTCTTGGAGGGTACAACCTCTAGAATAAATCACAAAACTACAGTTCTGTTTATTTGGCACTTTGCTAACTTTACTTACTTTCAAGCGCCGCTGTTTTGCTACATAAGCATCTTTAAGCTCCGGGTTCTCTTCTGCCAGTTTCTTCAGCTCAGTTTGTGTGTTTCCAATCTGTGCTGTCACACGAAAACATAGCATCATGTTAGAGACAATGAATTATACAGCATTACAGTATTATTTCAAAACTCTGTTGCTGAAGATTTAGATCATTTTGGATTGTATGTCTCAGTGCTGTAGCTATTTTCTCATGTACACCTTTCCTTTCATGCAATGTCTCCCCATCATTACCAGACAGCGTCACGTGAACAGTAAATATTACAAAAGAAGTTGCCAACACTTTGTTGAGTTCATGCCGACAAAATATATATGGTTTTTCCCCTGGCAACATGGGCTTTTATATCACACTCAGTGCCATTGTGGAGACTGTTTTGTGTACATGTGTGTGTGTGTATAAAAATACTCAAGTATCTTACTTCGTATACATGTTGCAGCATATGCAGGTATGTGGGAGTCCGCTGTGATCTCAGGGTGGAGGATGCAGCCATGGGTGTAGGCATCCATCTGCAGCGAGTCCAGCAGCTCTCTGTAGTGCTGCACTCTGTGGTAGTATGTGCTGCCCTCTTCAGGGATCAGCTTGGGAGTGCTGTCTGGAGACAAACAAGACATAAGAGGGAAAGAGAAATGCTTTAGGTTTGCCAAGGGGAGAAACACACCAGGGTTAGAGTGGGGGTAAGTGTTATTTTAATGTTAAATATAATCATCATAATTTTTAATGAGCTTAAATAGTGCCACACTTACCAGATAATCTCTTCTTAAAGGTGACTGGATGAGACCTTTACAACAAAGCTATCATGGCAACCAGTGGAAAATTGAAAAATAAAGAAATGATTGAATGAAAGAAAAAAATCAACAAATGCATGTACAAAATAATTTAAGAACAAAAAATCAACAAAAAAGATTCTGAAAATGGAAAACAAAGTACAAAACTCAGCTGAATGGATAGAAATGGTAGAAGACCTATCCAGCCCTGCTTCAGAGTATTAAACACTTGAAGTTTGGGGCTTTCACATAATATTTTTATCCAGTCTCACCATCATTGAAGTGCTGCTCCAGGTAGTCCATGATCTGTGTTGGGTCACAGATGACGTTGTCATTGTGAACTAAAACTGGCACCTCACCAGCAGGATTCAGATGCATGAACCAGGGCTCGTTGTGTTCACTGAGCGGCAGGCTCACATCATACTCCACACAGCGTAGACCCTTCTCTGCTATGGCCAGACGCACCTGCAAAACGACAGCTGTGACTGTTGTGTATCTAAGTTGTGTAAAACTGTGGACCCATAAATACTCAAACCTCTTTTTGATTCTTGATCATAGACATCTGGGATCATAATCTTTACATTTATGCACTTTTTGCTGTCTTGTCTTTATGCCCTGAAATTTGCAAATATATTTCCTCTCAGTGGCAAGTTATTTTTTACCGCACACTTTATAACACTGAAAACAGACGGGCTGTTTGGTTTCATGCCAACAACACTGCCAGTTTCACTAATAGTTGTTTAAACTTAATAACAAAAACAACAAACTCATCAATCACAATGAAAACACAAATGACAAGAGTATTAACAAAGTACATAAATGCAGTTTTTACCAGATTCCTTGTACTACATGTTCATTTAAATATACAGCTTGGAAACATTTTCAGAGACTACGAGTGATGGCAATTAAAGTGCATGAATTTATGAATATTTGTTTTGCCTAAAATTAAAATCTAGATTTAAATGCAGAAGTCTTTAGGTCTTAACAGAGGAATAACTAGTTTTCCTTTATATGTAAGTGTGACTGTGAAGACAAAAAGTCCAAATAGGCAAACTGTGACTCTTTGGGACACAGTTAACAAAAGGGTCAGTAACATCCTGTCCTTTTAAATGTCCTCTGTGAATATTTTTCAGGGAAATGCAGATAAATGAGCCTTAAAGACACTTTTAATGTCAGACTTTCCTCCAGATGTGAGCAGATAGAACAAAGACTGAACAATAACCATGCAATGACATACTAATGTCATGGTTAGGGGGTATCTAGGTTTCTGTCCTTTCCTGACAGGGGTTTTAATATTGGATAGATTTTCCCAGCTGTCTGGTGGGGAGCTGTCCACAGCGACGTGGTGCTGAAACGTAAAGACACTCACCTTCTGAGAGTTGAAGGACTGAGTCCAGTGATACAGCGTAATTTTCGACTCGTTTTGTTTTGCAACTGTGTCACATTGCTCATGTTCATGTTGTTCGGGCACCGCCTCTATAAGAGCTGCTTTCTCATCTTGAGATTCAAAGCCGTTTTCAGACGCCATTTTATCTGTGTGTTTTATTATTTTTTTTATGGGACAAGTGAGGGCAACACGCCATATCAAAGTCAATAACTTGCACCCCCTGCTGGCTCGGAGTGGAACATAATTTGCTTCTTCATTTTGATTGAATCAAATGAAAAAGAAACGAAAACACAAATTTATAATAAATCTGCAGTTAGCTTGAATTTGCACTTCTTTTTCATCGTCTTCTTATTCGTTTACCTTCTCTTCCACCTTTAATGCCTCTTCCTCTCCTACTTCCTGCTGTTGTCGTCCTTATTGTTGAGAGTTTCAACAGTTGCATCAGTAAAGTGGTTTAATTTTTATTTCATTCTATTTTATCTTACCCATAGGTCGATCATATATAGAATTGCTTTATTCACTTACTGTTGTTTCATATCGCCCACATAAATTATTATCAAGGAACACACAGTTTATGTAGGTCATATAAGCAGCCTACATGTAAGCCTTTAATATGATAACGAAAGAAATGTGGACCGAAAATTGGCAGACATTTGACACCATTTCTCAATACACAGCTCAACTTTTTGCTATATCATGAGCCATTCTAGCTATGCAATAATGGCATTTAGACAGCAGAGGTCACTGTTACCTATTGCATTAACGTGTAGGCTCCTGTTTGTCTTCACAAGCTGGCTTTTGGTCAACCCTAATACAGAAGTGGTAACATAAAAGGTCATCTGAGTCTCACCTGAGGTGAAATCCTATTTATAAGTCAATAGAATTTTTTATTATTTTATGTCTGAAGATGGAATGACCTATCTGACCTTTCAGCAATGACTAAGCTGTCACTGCCTAATGTGTTGACCAAAATTATTTTTCTTACTCACTTAAAAGAAACATCTTGAAGTCAGCTAGACCTCTGCATTTATTACCTAATCACTTTTTGTACCCACTCACCACAAATAAAACTGTGTTTTAGTTCTAATATGCAATTAGACAGAATTAGACAATCCCCCCAGGCCTATTAATCATAATGCCATATTGTTTGTCTTTATTGGTGTAAAATTATAATAGAAAAATAGTGTAGTATGTCATGTTTTAAAATAACACATTAGCACAATATAATATAATTGGTTATAGTATGAAATATAACATATAGCACAAGCTTGTAGATTCATAGCATAATATACAGTAACATAGTAAAAACTAGGATGAAGTGGGTCCTGAAGTGTAATATATTATATAACTTGTGAAAAATATAGTACAATATAACAAAATAGATA
>JAPZDY010000013.1:10798557-10808768 GCA_029783645.1 Ctenochaetus hawaiiensis | reverse complement strand
AATAGATAATACACAGTGATTCAGAGTGTACATTTAAAAGAAAGTATTTTTAATACAGTATAAACGTGATAAACTGGAGGAGTATCAAGGACATGACTGCTGCACACTGTAAAAACACGATCTCTGAAACTCAGTTCTCTAGTCCACATTATCACCTTACAAAACAGGCCACAGAAATATTATTATGTAACAATGGGCGATAAGATAAACAAAATATAATAATCTATCATGGATTCAATTGTTTATCACAGAGGAATGACCTAATGTAATTCTGAGGAAATAATTCACATCTGGAAAGTTAGAAGTGTCCTCCAGATGTATTGCGGGGTTTATCAAACATATATCGTGCCTTATTTCGGGGCTTGAGGCGTCAAGGCTCTTCACTGAGTGGGGAGGGAGAGAGAGGAGAGTGGGAGGTCCCTATGGCGTGACGTTGCGATTGGCCCAGTGTCTTTCCTTAGCAGGGACTCGACGCCTCTCTCTCTCCCTCTGTGATCAGTGGGTGAGAGGGGGGAGACGAGCAACACACAACGGAGAACCCGGCGTGCGCCTCCGGTAAATGACGCCCACCATTCATACCTTTACACTTACCATTACGCATGCCATTTGTACTGCATGTCAGTGTCTGGAAGTGTTATCCCCCCTCCCATCCTCACCCTCCTATTTTTTGTTCCTCTAGTCATCATCTTGTTGGCTCATCTTGTCATCTCACCACCGGTCCTGGATCCCCCTGCTTCGGTCCTGGAGACGCCTGAGTCTGCAGCAGCGCACGATCTGCTTTATTTCCAGCCTATATCTGAATGACGGGCGGAAGGTTTGACTTCGACGACGGCGGCACTTACTGCGGGGGGTGGGAGGATGGCAAAGCCCACGGACACGGCATCTGCACCGGACCCAAGGGCCAGGGCGAGTACGCCGGCTCTTGGTCGCACGGCTTTGAGATAGTAGGGGTGTACACCTGGCCCAGCGGGAATACTTACAAGGGCTACTGGTCCCAGGGGAAGCGGCATGGGCTCGGCGTGGAGAATAAAGGAAAGTGGATCTACCGCGGAGAGTGGAGTCACGGTTTTAAGGGTCGGTACGGGGTCCGGCAAAGCCACAATACACCTGCTAGATACGATGGCACCTGGAGCAACGGGTTGCAGGATGGATATGGGATCGAGACCTACGGCGATGGCGGTAAGAAACTCTGTTTAATAAATATGGTTCAGCGTTTGTGTGTGTGTGTCGCTTTAACAGCTGATAGTGTGTTATGTAGCCTGTGTGTGAGAGGATGCTCAGACTCAAACTGAGGCAGGCTAATGGAAATACATCAGTGCATGAATCTCCATCTGATATGATCTGAGTTAAAGCTGAGATTGCGCACTGCGCAAAGTAGTCATAATCGTTTCCTCCAAAAAAACTGTGACTTATCACCCTGGAAATGTTAACTTGCTGGATAGAGTTTAATATACGTAATGGTTCCTCTCTTATTCCATCTCATTTGGCAACTACCGGTTGCTCCTCATATGACAGTGGGAGGAGAGTAACTCCTGTTGCCAGCTCCGTGCCAGCACGCCCCGGCTGAAAGGAGTTTGGAAATCACAGCAAATCAGTCTGTTTGGAGCCAATTATAGCCAGACTATCACCTACTTCTCTGTCATTTTCACATTTAAATCGTCACTTCACTTGCCTATCTCGTCAAGGTTTTATCTTTTGCATGAATGCCAACGTTTCAAGTGAAAATGTGCTTGGAAAATATCACATTTCTTTAGAAATGTGTAATTTTGGTTGAAGTTAAGCAGTCTTTCAAATGTCAAGGCACTTACACCTGTTTATAAAAACCTGCAAAACAGGTGCAACCACCATAAAAAAACTTGTGAAAACACATTGGATGTGCTTTCCAATTTCTGTAAAACTTAAAACAGTGCTGAAAATACTCAAATATATCCTATCTATGCATTCAGCCATGTGAAGTTATACACAAGACACACTCTCAGACATGCTGAAAGTAAAAGGTCTGTGTTAGTTTCTGTAAGACCTTTGATCTCTCTAATAGCTGGTGTGTTCACAGTTTGTCTAGAGACCTGTGTGATCAAGGAGGAAACATCCTGATGTGCATGCAAACACAAGTGCTTGCAAGCCATGCACAAGGCCTGTTACGGACTGGTAATCCAAGTCGTTTGGTGATTTGTGAGCATCATCTCCACTAACAGAGGCCTTATGGTGCAGAATAAATGCCTCACATATGACAGTCACAGAGGGGCTGGGCTTGGGAAATCAGCTGATCCCAGGGGATCTACAGAACATCTGGCTGTCTGACCCCGCAACATCCTGATAACTTGATCTGCAGGGTCACCGATTTGAACCTCAGAGCGGAGCCAGCCTGTTAATCTCACACTGTTTATCCATCTAAACTCCTGCCGGGGCTAGTATATCATTTTCTGTTAGGATCTGACCATTATGGCTTACTTCATTGTATTGCACAATGAGATTGGAGCAAGCCTTTCTTATTATTAAGATCAGGATCCTGATATGATGCCCTGGAGGAGCTACAGTAGGCCAAAACATGCTCATTGGGCTCAGTAGCACCAAATGGGATTAATGAAGTATTCCTCCCATTATGTGACTCATAGCAGTTCCCTGCTGTCAAAGGCGAGCGGATGGTGGTGAATGTGCCTACTGCCAGTGGGGGAGTTAGTCGGTGCCTGAAAATAGGCTCCTAGCTCTGTTATTCACATTCATCCCAAGTAATCCTCATTATCAGTACCTTAATCAAATCTCTGTGATTGAGTTAGTTAAACTCACAGTCCCAAATCTTTGGGGAAGGAGAAAAACATTTCATTGGCTGATCTCCTCTGTTTCCATATGTAATTCTGTCTTAAGGTCTTAGTGCTAAATTAGAGACTTTCTGGCCAGCAAAATACAGGTTGTATGACAGAGATAAGAGAGAAACCTTGCAAATGTCATATTTTTATGCTCATACACTATTTAAAATGACTTAGATTTAACACACCCCCGATATGAAAAGTGGGACCAGTGAGACAAAAAAACTGAAGAGACATGCTGCAACTTAAAAGCACATTTGCTTATATTATAATCATTGAAGAGCCCAGTTGACTGAACTTTTTGTACCATTGAATCCCAAACGTCTCTCCCTGAAACTGGTAGGTAAATAGAGATAATGGTCTGAAAATGAGGCCTGTTCAATTTGTCCCAAATAATGCTATTAACATTGTTTTTTTTTAACATTTTGTGCATTTAACAATAGGGTATAATGTAATTTCTTCTCTGTAAAGTTACATGTTCACACTCTTGTCGCCTTATATTGTTTATTGTAAAACATCATCATCTTTGTTTCATACAGCTGAGGGAGACTCTAAAATGAAGTTATACATTTTCCAAGATATATTCCCCTTCATATTTACACTGATGTGACTTTTGCACTGTTTTTTCTGTATATCAGTGGTTCCCAACCTAGGAGTCCAGACCCTAAGAGGGGTCACATGACAAACCTGAGAGACCTCAAGATGATTTACAGAATAGGACAGAAGACATTCATACTTATGCTAAACATCATAATTCAGTCTTTGGTGGAACTATTTACAAATCCAGTGGTGAATGCAACATGTGCACAAAGTTTTATTTAAAGGGGCCCCAAGATGAAAATGTTTGAAATCCCAGCTGATTGGATGCATTCAGTATTTGTGAATATTATGACTCATTGACCCATGTACACCTGTTTTGCAGGTACCTATCAAGGCCAGTGGATGGGTGGGATGCGGCACGGCTATGGTGTGCGTCAGAGTGTTCCATATGGCATGGCCACTGTCATCCGCTCTCCTCTCCGCACGTCTCTGGCATCCCTGCGTTCCGAGCAGAGCAACGGCACAGTGCTACAGGACCTCTCCTCCCCCGCAGACACGCCGACAGGCAGCCGCGGCGGCTTCGTCCTCAACTTCCACTCAGACAGCGAGGTCGTCACCGGCAAGAAGAAGGGCCTGTTCCGCCGGGGGTCACTGTTCGGCAGCCTCCGGCAGTTGCGCAAGTCTGACTCTCGGACCTCAATCTCCAGCAAGCGCAGCTCTGCACGCAGTGATGCCACCATGAGCCGCATCAGCTCCAGCGATGCCAACTCTACCATATCCATCGGTGACGGCGAGCTGCCAGATGAGGACCCTCCTCTAGAGGACCATGTGGATGCCACCACGACTGAGACCTACATGGGCGAGTGGAAGAACGACAAGCGCAATGGATTTGGTGTTTCAGAGAGATCCAACGGGATGAAGTATGAGGGAGAATGGCTTAACAACAAGCGCCACGGTTATGGGTGCACGGTTTTCCCAGACGGCACCAAAGAAGAAGGGAAGTACAAAAATAACGTGCTGGTGCGTGGAATAAGGAAGCAGTTGATTCCTCTTAAGAACCCCAAAACCAAAGAGAAGGTGGATCGGGCTGTGGAGGGGGCACAGAGGGCTGCAGCCATTGCTAGGAGTAAAGTGGAAATAGCAGCTTCCAGGTAATGTCCTCATGTGTGATCATTCATGCCTCTGTATGTGCATGGGAGTGTACACTGTGTCAACACAAAACAGACAGGGCAAACATCCTCAGGAGTTTATTTTCCGCCTTGAAGAGTCATAGCTGTGGCCAGTTCAACAAACATCTCCTGGCCTAATTGAAGGCTCAGTCTTGTGTAAGTGGAGTCCCATGACATCAGCTCCGACCTTTATACATCAACAACAGTCAAGGCTTTTGTATAGTCAGTGTGATCATCCTTGGAAAAGGTTCTGTTTCTATTCTCTGCCCATATCTCTCATTCCCAGGGAGAGGGGTTTGGTATCTTGTATGTGTGTGTGTTGGTCCGTGAGCGTGTGAAAGACAGACCTGGGTGCCTGTGAGTTTATGTGCGTGAGCAGTATGGCCATACCTGCTGCGTGCCAAATGTGTCTCGTGTGGCCAATAAGTATACCTGCTCCCCCTGCCAAGTATTGCTCTGATGTGGCATCTGCTCTTTAACAGGTGGATGAGATGTGACCTTTTCCTTTAAAGCCTCCCTCCTACTGGGACACAGTTCAGCGTACGCAGCATCACTTTGACATCCTCTGGTTTCATTGCATCAGGAATTTATTAGACTGAAGGTTGTGAGGGTGTGTACAAGCTGCGAAAAGGTCTCTATGCAATCACGTCTGTTTTTCTTTCCTCTCTCACAAGAGGTGCACATTAATATTCATGAAGATACATGAACAACCATTAATAATATGCAAGAGTAAAAACGTGTGTAATGTACTTTCATCTCTCACACACATTCTCAACTCAAAGGGGATGGAGGTCAGCACTTACACATAAAGCACAGGTAGCACATAGGTAGCTCTTAAAACAATCAGTCTGTCAATCGAATAATTAAAAGTAACATAATATTCTAGAATTACTAAATCATTTAATCAGTTAAATTAGTAATTTTACCCTTATGGGCAGAGTTTCACAAATTTCCAGATTTGGTTTTTGTGTTTTACATAATTGTAAAGGACTAAGAGTCCACAGTTAGGCTAGTGCACAGTTGTGCTTCGAGCTAAATGCTAATTTGGTCATAAACCAGAGCGACTAAAGAAAACTTGGCAATATGTTTAGGGAAGATGTTTCCCAAGAGGAATGAAAACTCTGACCTGCTGGTGGCACAACAATAAGAGTCAGGCCAGAGAAGTTTTGAAAGTTCAAGGGATTGTCAGTCAGTGGGGTTTATCCTCTGGGGACAACGAATGTTTGCATAAATTTTAATAGTCATCCTTTTGATAGCTGCTCAGACATTTCAATTAAAAAAAACAAAAATCTCCTCCTCAAGGTTGCTCTATTGGAAAAATCAGAGGAGCACCAAAGTTATTAGGGTTACCACATTTGGAATTACGAATAGCTGTACAAAAAGTCATATTAATTCATCCAGTAGTGGAGAGATAATTCAGTTTCCAGTCAGTGGTGGAAGGACCAACACACTGATACTCCCATCTTCAAAATCACATCTCCTGTGTGGCTAAAAGAGAGGAGCATTCATGTAAAAATGCTTTTCCTAATTTTTCTGAGTGCTGTTCATACCAGCTAAATAATTTCTCTGTGCCTCTGGTGTCATTAATTCAGAGTTATTGCACTAAATCATTTATCATGTATCTGTTTTAACTAATGAAATATAACAGACTTCCTCTTATATCATTATACATTAAAGAGAATGTATGAATTGTTTTTACCCGAGGCTGAACTCAGCCATTTACGGCTATACAGTAATTGCAGACTCAATGAATAGCAGCTTATGAATAGCAGGTTATAATAATTCCTTCTCGGCGAGCAGCAGGAGAAAAAGCTTTATTCTGCAGATTTCAAGGACGTAAGATAAAGATTACATAAGGTGGATTTAACATGCTTGGTAATAGAACTCCTACATACTGTTTGTTTCACAGATAAGACCCATGATGATGAGTCTGTATCTATGTCAGCGAGAGCCAGCGAGATTGAGATAAACTCACAGAGAAAAGAGAAAAATGGATAATGTGTTGAAGGGAAGATCTATTAGATCTCCTCTTTGGCTGTGTGTGCATTAGAGCAGCAGTTTACAGCAGAAGGAAGGACATGACTTGATGCATAGCGCTAAAGCAACAACAGTAAAAGCATTCATGCTGATACAAAGTGTTTATGGCAGCAAACAAGGTTCCCTGTACTGTAGTAAGTGATCAAATTACTGCCTGGTACGTGCCTCTCCGTCATGTGCTGCTGGAAATCTCAAAATGAGCTCTTCCGTTCTCCTGACTGAAATCAAGACCGTCTTTTTGCTGCAAACGGCCAGAATAGCAGACTGTGACGGTTGCATGTGAGCACGTTATGTAAGTCTCATTATACAGTGCATGGCAAAAGATGCACTCGTATCGATCCAGTTCTGGTCACGTGACTCGCTGTCTTTGAATGTGGAGCGTACCCGGTGGATCCAGGGGGGATGAGAAGAGGGAGATGAGAGAGGAGACAAGAGTGGAAGAGAGAGAGAGTAAAAAAAATGGATTGAAGTGAGAGAGCCAGAGGATAAATGTTGATTGGATAAGATGGGGAATGCAGCTTCTTTGCTGAGCAAGAGGAGTTTCTGATCAGTCTGGAGTGGACAGAAATGAAAAGAGCAGAGTAAAAAAAAAAAAAAAAAGAAGGGCATACACTCACCCATCCCCATCTCTTTCTCCAAGCCCCATCCTTCCTCCCCTCTGTGAATTACTGTACAGAGGAGCAATCCCATCAGCCTCTGGGATGGACACGATGACCTCATGCTTGTAACCATCCAATCGATAAAGAGCTGGTGTGATGAGCCAGAGTGGAGCTCTGTGCCTTTGACCCCCATTCACTGTTATTTCAGTTGCCCTGTGCGAAATGGACTTCTACACACATGCCGTTCTTGTGTCCGAGGGCGTGTGTGCGGGTGTGTATGAGAGTGTGTTGTGGCTGTGTCCAAGGCCTGTGAACTGAGATAAGTGACTGTGCCACTGAAACATTTACAGTGTCATGCTGCTTCACCCATAAAGCCCTTTTGTTACAGATCAGCAGTTTAGGCATCCTGGCGGCTATGTGGTGTGTCATTATATACACTGTGTGATCCACTGTAATGGCCTTTGTTACACCTAAAAATTTCCCATCACTCACCGAGCTATCTTATAAAAGCACAAGTCTTAAAATGAAGTGTTAAAATGACCTTACAGAGGCTACGTATCTATTTCTGCTGTGTTGATTTTCTCCCCTGGTTTATCTGACCTTCCCCCTTTCAGGTTAAGTTGATTAAGCACACTCCCTCTACAATGTTAAGCATGATTAAAACGCCAAAACAAACATACTGTTAGCCAGTCCGTGCATGAAGGCCGAATGTGTGTTTGCATTTGATAGCACTGTTTGCTCTGCAGGCTCCAGTCAAAGGTTAACCAACACCCAATATGCAGGTTCTCCAGATATGGGAAAGATATTTATATGATGCTTATTTTCTTCTTCACAGCAATCAGCAAAAGTTGAGACTAATGATGTTTAGGAATGTTTAGAGTGTTTGTCATCATTACAGTTTTACTTCTCACGTGTAAAAAGATTTGCTTTAATTTGTATGAAGGACTGATAGGTTATCGGTTTAAGAATTTGATACGTTTTAGTGTTGATCCCATCTGGAATTGCAAGCACTGAGTGTTTCAAAGTATCGTTTGCACACCAGATTGTGTGCAGAAGATTCACAAGCTGACAACCACAAATTATATAAGCTTAAACTTCAGAACTGTGTTCTTCACTTCCATAATATGCTGAAAGTCCTGGTGCCAAATGTTGACTTGAGAGTAAAACAGCCTAAGTTTTTAGTATTGAGAACAATTTAATTTTAAGTTTTAAAATTTGATTAAAACTGTGAAGAAATATGAGATAATTAAAATTTGCTTGATTACAGCCAACTTTAAATACAAAGATACTTGTGAAATTACTGTAGCAGAGGAAATTATGTGACTGAAAATCTTTAAATTATGTGTCAAGTTCACACATTTAATTTTATTTAATATGATTCATTGTGCAATCAGGAGGATATGTTTCAAGTGTTAAAGCCAAGTTAGAGAATCAGAGAATTTCTTTTTTTGAGTGTCTTTTTGCCTCACTGATGATGTAGCAATGCGTGGTTCATTTATGTTGCTGCTAAAGATTAAATTAACTTAAATTTTCTTCAGTAGAATATTCTGTTCATGTCTGTAATCAACATTACTGTAAGTATTAGCAGTGAAACATTAGGTGCACATGAGCATGTGTATTCATGTCCTCCCTTTCACACATACACACACACTTATGGACGCTCACAGACACACGAACTATCTATATGCATTCACTTAATCACAGCTCACCTCTCTCTACCAGGGAGCACCTCACACACATATACTCACGCACGCACACACAGAAACACCTACAAGACAAATGCATACAGTGAGTGTGCATGTGGTGTGTGCTGCTCTGCTAGTGTGTCAGCAGAGAGTACTGACTAAATAAGGCAAGGCATCAGTTGGCTTATCAGCACCAGCCAGGAATATATAACCGTCCCACCACTGATATAGCAGCCCACCATCTCACTCACACTATCATCTCTTCCAAACGTCTACGTGTGTGTATGTGTGTGTGTGTGCGTGTGGTGTGTGTGCCCATACGAATGGGAGGAAAAGATTTCAAGAGAAAGGGAGAAACTCTCTGTTCGGATCTGAGAGGTGAGATAAGGTTTGCTATCAATTGGCGAGAGAACAGAGACAGTGTGTGCAGTGTGTGTGTGGTGTGTTTGTTTATCACCTGCTGTGTGATGACCTCAGCCACTCACCACCTGCCCTTTTTGGAGAGAGTTATAGATCAGCCTGTGTTTCAACATGTGAACAAAATACTCCCAAGCCGCAGTACATCATGTAAGATTCCATCTTGGCCGTCCTCAATGGCCGTGACTTCTCCTGCTCCAAATAGAGGCATACAAGCAATTGGGTTAATTTTTTTCTCTGTATGTGCCTATGCATGTTTTGGTCTCATTGCCGGTGACACACACCTTTCAAAGGTATGTCAAGTTTGTCATTTTACGAAGTGACAGAATGTACAGTAGCAGTGAGGCACAAAGCAAATAATGACTGTTACTCTGGGAATGACCACTGGCCATCTGAACTACAATCAAGAGTAAAACAAGCCACATCATACAGTATTTTCATCCTCTGACATATAACATATTTGTGGAAATGTTACAGTGTGACGCAGAGCAACATTCACTGCTGAATTGAATGCTCACATACTCACAGCACACAAAAATAACCTGCCGCATGTGCCACATATTATCTATATAAGTAGAATTAATGACCAGAATAATTGCCAGCTTGTATACGAAAGAGCTATAAATAATGTAGCTGATGGCATGCATCATGAGTTAGTCCAGCAGTTTCCAAATAAGCCACAGTGCAATCAAATTACAGCGTGTAATGTAATCTTATTCTGTACTTACACCACATTATCATCATATAAAGTCACAAATAGCAGCCTGGAAGATGTCAGGGGATGAAACTATGGAAGCATTTGAGGTGGTGATATAAGGAAAGGCTGGTCACAATGTTAATTGCTTTGCCCACCACTTTGGTCCAGACTGAAATATCTCAATAGCTATCACATAGATTGCCATGAGATTTTGTATGCATGCTCATGTCTTACCAGAGAATGATTTTGTTGGTTATCTT
>JAPZDY010000013.1:10775060-10798418 GCA_029783645.1 Ctenochaetus hawaiiensis | reverse complement strand
TGGTTATCTTGGTGAATTTCAAATGCTCCTATGGAGGATTTAATATGATAAACTGCCCTTTAGAGTGACCAAACATAAAAGAAAAGGAGATAAAGTGCCATCTAGGTGCCTGTCCAGTGGTTAAAATGGTGACTTTTTAATTTTTCTTGCAACTGCCCCTCAGGAAGCCTGAATCTTTCACTTACCGAATGCCTGTAAAACTAATTCAATTCCCATCAGCCTCAGCTGCTGTGGTTTTAGTTTTAATAAGTTAGCATGCTAACACACTAAATTAAGATAGCTTACAATATAGGCTATCATACAAACATCAGCATGTGAGCCTTTTTAATGTTCAAACAACCAAACAACAAAACAAAATTGCTTTTATGAGCATGTTAGAATGTTAATGTTAGCATTCAGCTAGTACAGTTAGCACAGATTCATTCAGCTGCTAGCATGGCTGTAAGCTCTTATTCTCATCATTTATTAATCCTTAGCCCTAAGTGTTGTCATGTAAGATTCAAAGCACTTGAAAACAATTTAAAACATATGACATAAACACAAAAGATGATGTGTTACAATTCAAGTATTACGTTGGACAGGTAGCTACCAAATAATTACAAGCCAGCACAAGTGAATGTCTCACTGTAAAACCTCTTATCTTCTACAAAACATTACACCATTTTAAGGAAATGACTAAAGCAGGAATTTTGATGCATCTGTTATGATGCCAAATTTCATCTTAGAGAAACTGGAGAAATACCAGATACACTTGTTTTTCTGAGTAACAGTTACACTGCATAAAAGCTTTGTTCCTGAGGGATTGGAGGAAAACAGCCTGTGGGAGATTGCTGTGTGTAAATGTGACTGGAGCGCTGCGTTGTGTCGACAGCAGTGGTGGTAGGATTGGGTTTCAACAACATGCCATTACACTGTGTGGCTGTGGCTTGTAATCTCTCTGAGAATGGTACATATTTCTGCAGCTTCTCAAGAAAGACTGCGATGAGTCAGGCAGGCTGACGGGCGAGCAGAGTGGGGGTGTCATGTAGAGTCCAATGCTGTGGAGGTTAACTCCTAGTGGTCCACCTGCAATCATTAAATTTTCAAAAGTACTTCCTGTGCAGATGTTTTACTACTCTTCTATTTCCTCTACAATCTTTTCTTGACTTAAAAAAATCCTTGCAAGACTGCACTCTCTCCATTATTAAACAGTACATGGGATGCAGTGTACTTTTTAAGTGTATCTTTTTTTATTCCCTGCGTTAACCGTGTGTGTAATATCGGTTCATAAGTGCAACAGTCAGTGTAGTGAGTAAAAAACAGACTCACTGAGATGTGAGATCTAGAGAAATAATAAGTGGTAGTTAATAGTGTTTCTGTTCAGTAAGCTTGATCTCCAAGGATTTCCTTCCCATTGTGTGAGTGTTTTGTGTGTGTGTGTGTGTGTGTTCATGTGCGCTATCCTCCTGAGAATTTCCCATGACGTGCCAAGATATTATGTAAAATTCCCAATTGTCAGTGTGCAGTCGGGTCTGACTCTATGCACCTGTTCAAAGCTGTTTACATTATTTTACTTGGCTACAATATGAACGTCAAAACTCAAACATGTCAGGATCAGTGGCTCTAAATTGGTGAGATGAATCAGATAAAAGTCATTATACTGCACTATTAGCCTGTAACAATTACACTATGATTAACTTGTGGGCTCTGCAAAAGGTGCCGCTATGCTTGAGCCGCTCCGGAGGCACCGTCACTGATAAGGAATAAACCCGTTAACTCCTCAAAGTCCACAACATGCAACCTGTTACTGAGGCAATGGCTATAAATAGACATTCACTGGAGAGACACAGCATTTGTTAGGCCTAAATTCAAATGTTATTTGTGTAATGTATTTTTTTTTTATTTATTCATTATTGAGATTCAGGCTGCAAATAGATTTTTTCCATTATTGATCAATCTATTAATTATTTTCTCAATTAATCTCTTTTTTTAAATAGTACAGTAGTTGCAGCACTGGCCAAGTTATAATTCAGCTCACTGATGACCTAATAACTGAGAGCTTGTAAGGTATGACTATTACAGCCAACTCTCTGACAGGCAATTTGTTTTCATATTATTCAATCCTATTAATTTATTATGTAACAATACATAACCTATATAATAGTAATTCTCAGCTGTAGTACCTTTAAAATGTGATCTTTTTCTATTTGTGTTGCCTAAAGCAACTCTGTTGTTTTTGTACCTGATACCACAGTCGCATGTCTTTAACCTCTGGATACTAATGTGCCCCGCTAAATCTGTTCAGCCACTCTGATTGGCTAGCTAGGCTGCTTTCACTCCAGATGTTCACGGATTGGATTATGGAATCATCACTTCTCTTGTTGAGTCCCAGTATTGCTTTTCCACACAGATATACTTTGTGAAGCATCAGCCACACTTGTAATCACGCATACAGATGAAAGCGTACGTGTGACTGTGCTTGTGATGCATTTCCTTTAGGATTTGCAGAAGTGAATCTTTTTAAGTGTAAACATGGGCATGCAATGAGGATGTTTCATCTACCACTGTCAGCCTGTTGCAATAATCTGGTGAAGTATATTATTTTAATGATGCAAAGCTTAACCAACAAGTCAGTTACAGTTGATGGTGTAGTGAAACAAATATTCCAAAAATTGTTTTTTGACATAGTTGACTTTTTTATGCACGTCTTCTGATTAGTCTATGAAATGGCCATTAACAATAAACTGCTGTTCAAAGATTGCATCACAATTTTTTTCAGCTGCAAGGAGACGTAATCAAATGCTAATGCTCCTTTTGGCTTTGCTCTGAAGAGGAAATTGATGGTTGTGTGCATATGATTGTGTGTGTGTGAGTATGTGTGTGCTGTCCGTGGGGCGAACGGTGGCAGGAGATTGGAGGAGAGAGAGAGTACAGGCCATAATTAAAACTATTCCTTAAGCTCAAGTGGTTGCCAGGCAGTGTGACCTTTACTCTCACAGGTTCAGCTTCGGATGTTGAGCCTTGTAGTTAAATGAGACACACCATGCAGATGCTTTTTGTAAGCGTGCGTGCACGTTTATGTGTGTGTTTCTCTATACCTGCATCTCAGCCATATAATAACCTTTTACAGTTTATTTCTTTTGTGTGTGTCTCTGATAGTTTTACGTATGTGCTTGGAGTACATGAAAGATTCTCCCCATATAGTATGCTGTAGTGTGGGTTTGTTCGTTTGCACATTCATTAATACAGGCCAGATGCCTAGTTGGACAGCTTGCTCAAGTGTCTCTGGTGGTTACCATGGTTACTGCCTCACCGCCGTCATCATCGTGTCAGCCATTTGTTGATTTTCTTTATGAAGTAGTAAAATGAGGAGGCGTCGTTAGTTAAATGTTGTGCTTATGCATCCGTTCAGGCGTGTTCAACATGTCTGGTCCCTGTCGGAGATTTACAAAAGATTTATGGACTGTTATTTCAGAGACAACATTTTTAAGTCACCTCAGCGTGTCCTTTATTCACACCGTTTCCCTGATTCCCCCGTAGGCCTCATTATGGCGCATCTCACTAATGGTCCTTTTCATCTCATTTTATTTGCATGAGGGGTAGCTCGTTTTTCAAGCTTTTGCATGTATGTGTATTTGCATGTGTGTATGTTGTGGGTGAAGTTTGCATAGTCGTGTGACAGCGTGTCTTAATTTGCATCAGTGGAGCCATTTGTGTGTCTCTGTGGGTGCCGTGTAAGTGATTCAGTACAAAGCAGGTTAAGTCTCTCTGATTGGCTGGTGATTGAACCCGCTCTGAGATTTATCTTGAGTTCAGACTGTAGTGATTTTTTTTTTAACTTTGGGTTTTCCCTAATTTCATTTTACTGCTGAAACAGCTATTCGTCATTGTGTCAGATAGTCAGTTGGAAAAAAAAAGTAACAACTATTTTAATAAATTAATCATTCATAAAAAAAAAAATCCAAATATCCTTCTCTGTATAACAAAGTGTTAAACTGAATATCTTTGAAACTTACGGGAGTTTTAAAAGGATGCACCAATCCAACTTTATCTGCTAGAATCAATCTGAAACCTGAACTCCTAAACTGCGAGGAACTCACTGGAACAGTTTTTTAATGCAATGTATTACAGTGTCAGGGATCGCTTTGGCACTAACAACAGACTCATCAGCTCTATGTGACTCAGCTAAGTAGTGGAGACACTGAATTGTGTAATGGAACTGATGAAAAAAATTAAATTGTCATTGTGCATTGGACACCAGCCATCTGGCCAGGACCGATCCACTTAACACAGACAAGACAAACCTGAAATTGTGTGGACAGAACAAATTTTCAGTAAATCAAAAAAAAAAAAAATACTCAATGATTGTTTGGAGTTAGCCCTTTTACCAGTAAACTTTGTATTCAGTGATAATCAACAGAACTATGAACTTTCCTTAATTATCATAATTGCTAGCGATTTAATTACTTATTTCTTGAGTCACCTCTTCACTCATGTTGTCCCTAATTGACGGGTGTCTCAGATTTATTACCTGCTGTTTTCCAAACCCCTCCTGCAGATACTACTGGCACATCCCTGTTTTGCTGCAGTCTATGGTTAAGCCACCAATGCCACCCTCCCCCTTTGTGTCATTAGCCGTATCAGCTGTGGCCATGTTTCACTAGCAGTGTTGACACAAAGAGCACAGTGCTGAGGACTGAATCCCTGCCATTGCCCTTCACCAAAACCAAAGGGATCATCTCAGTAAGGGATTCTGTGTCACAGCCTCAACAGACTCATATCAGCAAATGTATTGGGCTTTCAAATGTAGCAGAGATCTAATAATGTAGCACACAAACACATGCACCTACACTTAAGGCTACAGTAGACTTTATTGTATTACAGTAAATTAATAATGTATACAAAACTGTAATTCACGGCATGAGTGAGTGAGATTTCATCCGTGATCCTTTGTAATCATGTGTCTTTTGCAACAAACTGTCAATATACATATAACTGTAGTTTCTGAGAAGCATCTACACACATTGCAGGCTTTCAGATGATGATGCACAACACATACCTATAACCATACGGTATTGTAACCATTTGTTTTTGTATGAAGTCCAGGTGAAGACACAGAGGACGGTTCACTGCAGGAAGAGTAGAAAACACCACTGGGAGATTAGGTCTGTTTGTAATCCACAGCCAGAAATGTCAGTAGAGTTTGGGGATTTTTTTTTTTCTAGTTTAATCAAAAACTGATTCTACTCATTCTTCTTCTCAGAAATTCAATCTGTCTCTACCTGCCAGTCCAACCTCTGAATCCTGCCTTTCCAGCAGGATGTCCATGCTTTAAGTCCAGTACGCCAAGATATTCTCATTATACAACATTATAGTCTTCTTTAGGATAAAGTTAGCTTATCTCATAACAACAGCCACCACGTCTCCAATTTAAAGCCTCCTTTGCTCTGGCCATTGTCCCCCCACCAGCCCGAGAATAATTCCTGCATAATTTCAGAGTCGTTTTTAGCTAACTACTAATGGTGTTAGTCATGCTTGAGTAATCCTAAATTAGCACCAGCGGCGAAATTCTATAGCCAGCCTGCGTGGATATAGGAGATTTGTGCAGGGCAAGCTAAGTGCTAATTTGTGCAAACCTTCTGTGACGTTGTGTTGCTGTTCCTCCAGACCTGGGGACTGTTTGAGCAAGATAGAGGGCAGTAATTGTTGTTGATGTATAATATCCTTTCATGAACCAGATTTGTGCACTCAGAACTGGCCCATCACTGCCCTAATGGCCCATGGTCTTGAAATATGACTCCTGCTGTATAGCTGTAGTTTTCTCTCAGTCGTGGGCGATGAAAGGAAGATCGTCGAGTGCTGATGTTTACCACGAACAAGGTCAAGACTTCATCTTCTATCTTATTTTATACTGTACCAGTCAGCATTCCAGTTACCAAGCTTAGACTGATAGGGAGGGGGGTGGGTCAAAGTGAGGAAGAGAGGGAAGATGAGGGAAAGAGAAAGGGGAGGGTGGCTTGTTGGAGGAAGCAAAGGTGGGGGTGGAGGGGAGCGAAGGGGGGTGCAGATCTGTGTCAGCATATGTAAGGGAGATTCCTCAAATAGGCCATAGCCTGGGGAGTGATGGACTGAAGCTTCACTTAGGGGAATGTGCACACACAAGGTCTACTCACAAACACACAAACACACACACTCACACACAACAGGCAAATAAAGCATACACACACATACTGTATTCTAAGGGAAATAAGGTATGACCAACCTTAAAGGATGAACCGTGCTGCATGTGAGCTGGGGTTTGAAATTTAACCCTGCAGTAAAATTAGAGGGGTTGAGATGCATACCTTAGCAGTTCTAAATACCCAGGAGTCTTCAGAGGGGCAGTTTGTCTCATTTTCTGTCTCTCTCTCTCTCTCTTTCTCTCTCTCTCCAGTTCTGTCTCTTTCTCCACTTTCCATTTCCCTAAATTTGTTCTCGGTGTGCACATTTCTCACCCCCATCCTCTATCTCGAATACACACACACACACACACACTCTTTTCACAGCCAGAAAGAGCATCCGCCACACTGCCTGCCAAACTGACTCAACACTTTTCACACAATTCATTTGTCACTGTAATGAAACAACCATGGATCGCAGCAGGCCTTCATCAATATCATCTCTCAAATGGAGCTTCAGTCCAAAAGGAATTGCTTCAAAGCGCCTTTCCACACTTTTTCTAAATTTCTACAAACTGCTCGGTCTCGGTGTTTGTGTCTGCCCGTTTGCTTGTGTGTTATTTGCATTTGTGCCAGCAGGTGCATTTATGGATTCAAATGCCTTGATTTGCTTGGACCAATCCGCAGCACTCAAATCAGGCAGGAGCGCCTGCAGAGCGCAAAACGAGACATGAACAGGTGTTGCTTTATATTCAGAGGCAGATCAGCCTCAAGTAGGGAGGCTGCAGACTGTCTGACTAGCTACAAAACTTTTTTAAAGGTCAGACGTGAGAGTGTGTATTGTTTTTTTACCTTGATGTGGTCATCAAGATGATGCATTCCAAAATTTTGGCTAAAATATTTGGTGGTGGTTTTTCAGTCTTCAGATGAGCTTTTTGAAATTTTGGTAAACTTTGATATCTTTTACAATGACAATGGACAATGTGTAATGTAATGTGGTGCTTGTGGAAAAAAAAGAAAGGTAATTGTCAGATAACTCTGTAATTTCCTTTGGCAGTATTGAGCATTTTAACATCCCTCAGCCAATCATTTTGGTTTTACAACAGTTTTATTCACTCTTGAGGCAGGTGTTAATAGAAAACCTCTGATGAACCCACTGTATGCTACCTCACAGGCATTAATTGGCAGACAAAAATTGCTGGTTAACATAGCAGAGCATTTAGCAGCTAAAGAGCCAGATACTTGCCTGAGGAGCTACATAAAAGGGAAGCGCATATTGCATTTATATTGGTCAGGTGAAAACAGAAACCTGACTTCAAATGAATGCTAATGTTCTGCTTCCGTTTCTCAATGTGAACTTGCTTATGAGATAATGAATGTTGTGTTTGCAGCATTTTGCACTGCCTCTCATTCCACAGAAACTAAGTTATTGCAGCTTTAACAGTTTCTGCATTGTGGGAGGTGTTGCTGTCGCTCACTAGTTCGATTAAAAGCATTTATAAGACAAAATGTAAAAATGCAAGGAAGAAAAAGCGATTAACCCCTTCATCCCTGCGGTCCACATGCTCATGTTTCCTCTTTTCATTTCACTCTCCTCTTGTCCCGCTGCTCTGTCACACTCCCATCATTCTCTGCCTGTCACCTAACGCCACCAGACATCCTGTCTGTGAACAGTCTGCAGCTCTTCCTGTGTCTGCCCCTGACTTTATGCCAGCTCTACCTAAAGGGAACTGTTAAGATCCTTAGGATATGTCACGGGCATGCTTTATTTGTGACGCATTCATGCCTCCTTTCACTTGACTGCACATTTCACACATTTCAGAAATAGAAGCATGAATGTCCTTGCGGTAGCATGTGTGGCAAGTGGATGCGAACAGTAGGGCTATACACGTCAGTGGTGTGATGTAACTGGAATGCTTTAATGTCACTTTTTGAGAGCTCTAGACCATGAAGTTATATTGTTCCCTCTTTTAGCGACACCACTGACATTCCTACATGTTAGTAGTAACTCATGGCAAAAAGCAAAGCATTGAGTGTTGTTCTTTTTCCGACTGTTTCTTAAATTGGAAGTTTTATCTGTGGCTGGTCAGTGGTTTCCAGAGGCCGTGCTGCCTGTAAACACAGCCTGAGTGTGTCCTCTGTCTGTAAGAGATGCAGGGACTTATTTCTGGAGAGGAAACGGTCCATCTCTCAAGCCGCCATATGGCTCCTCATGCATTTTAATATCTCACTGTCCCCGGCCCGTCAAAAACAGGACAACACAGAGTCCAAGGACAGAGAATCGGTCTGAAATAGAGACATCTGTCCGTTGGGGTCACTCTTGACAGACTGAGGGAGGGAGGGGAGGAGGGTGATGGGGGGGTGAGGGGATGCAGCATCAATAGACAGATGAGGAAGGATTGGAAAAAAACAGGGGCATTGATTGAAAGAGAGAGGGGATACTGAAAGAAATAGGAAGAGGAAGATGGATGAGTGGGGTTAAGCAGGGCAGAAGGCACAGCTGTCAATACTTACAGTGATACTTGGACAGCCCATCTGGATCCTTGCATTCCACATTGCACTGTCATGTATTATGTCAGGGTTCATCTCACTATCTATTCATACAGTAAGTGACTAATCCACTGGCTTTAACTTGTGCATAGCAAATTGTTGCATAATTCAGTCTTTTTAAAAGGGAGTCTGGTGGAAGAAATCGGAAACATCCTCCCCCGTTAGTGCATACATGGTTCTCAGTATTCCTGCCTGTGCACATGTACAGTATTTTTTGATGAAGGCTTTTTTTTAAGGGATTTGTTAAACAGGTCACCCCCCGGTCTCTGTCTGTCTAACCATGGTACGCTTCCATAATACCTCTCAGTGCTAATGCTAAGCTCACATTGATCCCAAAACGTATTACTCTTCTCCCTTTTAGTTTTTTGAGTACAGCATAGTATAGTTGATGTGGGCGCTTTGCTATGGCACTACAAAGCATTGTTGTCAATACAGTGGCACTGATTTTTGGACAATCGTAGAGAAAAAATGATCAAATTCTCTTAAATGTGTATATTAGGTTTACCACAAACCTTGAAAAATCTTTAAAATTTTGTGGAAATTATATTTATAAGTTTCATTGATAAATTAATTGCCTCTATATTTGTATCATTAACCTAAACAGACATTTTTTTTGTCACAGTATTCAAAATAATCCTTTACTACACGCCCTGCTGCTTATACATGATATTATATATATAATATGATCATATGTGTGTTTACGCGTGTGTGTTTGTGTGTGTGCCTTTTGGGCACAGATCCCGTGTGGTCCAGCAGCAGTGCAGTGCTCCAGACTGGATTAAGGTCTTGCTTGGTTGTGGCTGCGCTCCATTTGGAAAATCAGGATTTGGATTTGAGATAGAAGCACAAGGGGAGGGTGTTATGTCATCCCCAAGAGCGACAGGCTGAGTGATACAGCTCAAAGATGAGGGGAAAGAGGGAGGGATAAAGGGTCACAGAGGGGGGAGACAGGCAAAGATTGTGGAAGTAAGCTGTTGTGTCATCTTGACGTTGAAAGTGTAATGGGTGACGTGGCAGCATGCAGACAGTAAAAGACATTAAGTCATAATGGAAAAACATAAAATACTGTTTTTAAATGCATTTATCTACTACGTATCCTCCAGTCATGGTGGTTTTGTCCGTCTTTATGTCTTTTACTCTGAGATTGTGTAACTTTACTATTTTCTCTGCTCATATTCTTCCAGGACGGCCCATGCCAGGACAAAAAGCGAGGCTGCAGAGCAGGCCGCCATCTCTGCCGTGCACGACTCTGAAATTGCCAGGGCGGTTGCCAGGGAGCTCTCACCTAACTTCTACCAACCAGGTAACCTTTAACATCACTGCGTGGCTGCGTGGACATCACACAACCGTAACACAGATATGCATCCATAGTGTCTCCTAGTGAATTAAGCCATTTTAACTGCAGGTGCACTGAGGAGTGAGGGAGGTCATGTGTGTTTACTGCACTTGATGAAATACGACACTTTGGCTATTTAAGTTGGCTAAATTCTCATACTTTTTTTTTGGCTAGCAATGCATGTTAGCAAGATTTTAGACAATGTATTTAGACACTTTAGACATGACTGGCTAAGATTAAGTTGCAGTCTTTGCTAAAGATGATTTCTCCTATAAACACACTCGCTCTTTTAGACATGTAGCATGCAACAGAAGATTGTGGGTGTCAGACTCGTTCTCACCTCCTGGAAATACTCCGTTTGATTTAAATGAGGGGTAGCTGGAGAGGGAGAAGGACTCTTCTGCAATGATATTTGTTTTTGCATTGGTATTAATACTTTATGTATTTGGATACATCTGCAAAGTTAAAATAAGAGGGGGAAGTAATTTACAGACAAGCAGGAAATAGTAAGAAGCAGCTGCACTTTCTGCAACGTCATTATTGTCATCAACGCAACCACTTGCTTGCTATGAATTCTCCTGGCAATGACCTGCTCTTCACACATGGGCTCAATCAGACATTACTCAGACTTTGTACTAGAGAGCTGACTAAAGTCTGGTCAGTGTCTGATTATGCTAATTCAGACATTTGCATTCACACAAACACACACAGCTTATCTGGGTAATGTCCAGAAAAGCTCAATGTAGCATTACATGTGTGAATACACCTCAAGGGGGGCTTTAATACATGAGTTAGTCAACCCTCACCGTGGGACATTTACCCAGCTGAGTAATTCTAAAATCCCCCTTCACCTCCACTGTCCTTTTTTTTAAGCTACACAATCCTCCAGCATTCAAACCATGTTTTAGGAATTAGTCAACTGGTACGAGATTGAGTGCTTGTATAAATAATGATGTTTGCACAGATTTAGAGTTGTTTACACAGGCTGTGTCTGAGTCAGTAATAAGCTTGTTCTGGGTGCACAAAAGCGTAGGGTTTGATGTTCCAGGACTGTAATTGAAGACTAGTGGTATTGAGGATGACTTCTAACACCACAATGGAGGACTGTGTTTGTGCTTAGACAAAGCCGAGCCAGCTTGAAGCAGGGCACTGTACGCTGGATGGATGCCTTGTCTTTGCTCTCAAAGGCCTGTTGTAACTGCTCAGAAATACTCGCTAAAATTTGCAGCCATAAACTCTGCCAAAAAAAAGTGAGAAAAGCAGAATGTTTTCTGTTCTTTTAGCGTTGATTTTTTTCAGATCATATCAAACTTGTGTAGAGTAGAAATGTCTCTAAGGTCTGTGATGGTCAAGAAAACCTACTGCTCCCAATACCAAGCAGTTCTCATCTTTCCAATGCCTGGAGGTTTACCAGGCACACTGTCATACAATACAGCAGCTCACAGCGTAGAGTGTCGACTCAACTCTGTTTAGTTCTTTTACGAGGTAAGCTGAGTTTTACGAGATGATGCCGAAAATGTTATACAACATAAATAGTGAAGGCCACAGATCCTTTTTTTGCCAAAGAGTTTGTGATGCAAATGGGTTCAGAGGTGGAACATGAGGGCACAAAGAGGGCAACATCAAATGAGGATGATTCAAAGTTGAGTTTTAAATCTTGTGTCACCATGTTTTTTTTTTTTACCTTTTTGATTAATTCTGGTATTTTGTTAGACATTTTTTTTCTTTGCCTAAGTTTAAAATGTAACTAAATGTAAAATATAATTTTTTTCTTTCCAAAAATTTTCAGGTAAGCTTTCATCTACCAACCAACTCTTAAACTGAATTAATTTTTACTACTTATGAAGCCATCACTGATAGGTGCTCTCAAGCATTTTCAAAGTGCAATGTCATACCTGTTGTGTTTATTTTTATGCGCAGCCTAAGATTTATACCAGCCCACCTCTCCCACTGTGTGTAATATATTTAGGCCTATGAGCTAGCCGACCTTGGGCCCTCGCCAGAAGCTGCTACAAAATAGTGGATGACAAATAGATTGACAATGGGATCCATTCAAGCATGACCCCCCACTAAGCCGCAGAAATGGCCAGCCCAGGCCAGAGACATCCTGCAGCTTGTTTGTGTTGTGGAAAACGGCGGTCATGCTTGGCAGACTGGGTGAGCTCTGGGGTTCACACGTCTGTGTGGAGAGTGTCCTTGCCTTATATGTCAGAACATGAATGAGAAAGTTGCCGATGTCATACTAATGTGCAGCCCGGAGCGACATTTGAGCCGCAGCATTTAAACGTTAAAGTTGCATCAGCGTGTCTGGTAAGCCCCAGCTGAAAGCTGGGCTAGCACCTGCACATAGTCACGCCCCATTTTCCACAGATTCATTTTTTTCTACTTTATGAAAGCCTTTGTCTTGTAGTAGTTTAAGCAACCTGGAATGGACTACTTTTAAGGTTTGTTGCTGGTCCACTGTTTGTCTTTAGGCAGTTAATATCATGTTTGAGTGTAAACTGTGTCCCTTATTTGCAGTTCTCCCAGCAAAATGACTGACATTGTTCTCACCTAAAAGGAAAAATTTACTGTGCACTTTTAAGAGATATTCAAAGTGGGCGTTTAATCCAGACCACCTTGCCGATCCTAATGTTAGAGTAGGAGGAGGCCACTTAATTTAAATATCTAGCATGAAAAGGAACTGCTACTCTTCCAAACTAATCTGCTTTTCTTCCTCAATGTTTACCTTTACAGAGGGAATACTCACACTTACCCCTCAGCTTCTAGTAAGTCTTATAGGGTAACAACCAGCAGTCTAAACCCCTTGTTGTTTGTAATTGGCATTTCAGACTCATAGCAGATTATCACCCAGATTGGGAGAGTGCACTTCAAAAGAGAAGAGATGGTCACAAGGAACAGGACCCTGACCTTTATGATTGGTTCACATACAGCACCCTGGAGGGGGGGGGCATGGAGGCCTTGCTAGGCGTGGCCTGTGCTGTGACGTTAATTGGGCTATATTTGGCGCTCACTGGAGTCTAATGGAGACATAGCTGAAATCCTTATGCACTGAGAGGAGCTCGGCCCAACACTCTCCCCCTCTGAAGGGCTGACGCAGAGCAGCTGTCCCTTCCTTCAGGCCGTCACTGCGGGTGGAGGGGTGGAAGTTTAAGGGGGGGGGGGGGGGGGGCCACCCCCCCCCCCCCCCCCCCCCCCCCAGCAGGGATCCCACTCCACCCTGTTTGACCCAGTCAAGGTACACTTGGACCAGGTGGAATCATAAAAAGCCTGGACCTGTCAGGACTTAAAACTAGACAAGAGCAGGTGTTGCTTTATATTCATGGCAGCAGGTGGTGTAAGTTTCAAAATGGTAGTTCAGCCTAAGTTTAAAGTCATGGAGCCACTTCTTCAGACTTTCAAGGATACAGCATAAAAAGTATTTTAAGATAACACTGATCCATGGAAACGGTATTCTAGTAACATTTATCACTGGGGCAGCCCTTCAGAGTAAAAGTTTAAGTAAAGTCCACTCTGAATGTCTAACACACAAAAGGGGTGAGTCTGGGAGAACGTGAGATTTGGAAATGATTCCAATGTTCTTTAGATTATTTGTGGACATAGTTGGATAAGAGTTGTATGAAAGGCAACATTTCAAGAAATATGACAAACATTTGTTTTAAAAATGGCAGCTTGGATATTTTACTTGGTAGCTGACCAGGTGCCACTTCTCAAGGCTGAGTCCTTACAGCAGTTGCCTGGGTTCAGCCCTGGTGCTTTGCTGCATGTCATTCCTTCTCTACCCGCCTGTCTGTCTCCCCCACTGTCCTGTCAAACTAAAGCAGAAGTTACAATATTAATTTCCTTTTCGCCAAAAGTCTGTAGTGTTTGCTGTCAGTTCCTCAACTGCATGCATGCATGCAATGCTCACCTCAATCATGTCAGTTGATGTGAAAATGAGGTTCTGTGTGTTCTTGCATGTTTCTACTTACAAGCAAAGCATGGGAAGACAGTGAAGACGGTCAACTAGTAACCACAGACAATGGGGCAAACTTTATTTGCACGTGTTTGTGTGAGTACAACTGCAAGTGTGTATGTGTGTGCATATTTATGTCTGTTTCTGTGCATGTCTGTTTGTGCATGCGTCTCCATGTAACAGTAGTGGAAGTAATTTGGCCGAACAATGACAGCTCCCCCCCTGCCCATCTGCCAGCATGAGTAGGAGGAAGAAAGAGAAAATCTAAAATGCTACAAATTGAGTCACGATTGGTAAATATAACAGTGTAGAGAGCATGCTGTGATCACAACCCACAGAACAGACTAATACATATATAATAACAGTATCAGAATAGGAATAAAATAATGTGTCATTAAAAAGAAGAGAAACCTAAGAAACCATAAATATGTACATTTACTTGAATAACATGGTATCATAATTGGCATATAGACACAATGAACACTTCAGCAAACATCTTAGTAATCAGCAGTAGTAGTACTAGTCATTCATATAACACAAATGGCTTTGGGTCAGTGTTTGATTGTCAGTGCTTCATGTTAAATAAGATTTAAATGGTAAAGAAAAACAGATTTTGGTTGCTTAATGGCCTTTCGATTCTTGGACATTACATTTTAAATACTGTCTTCCCATGAAGCTTCCTTCGAACTCAGAATGATGCAAAATGGCAACAGATGTGTAAGCAGCATATATTGTACTGACCCCTCCACCACAGCCCCAACCCCCACATATAGACACATCAATGCATGCACACACATGCTGAAGCTCCCCTGCTGCTGCTACTGCTGATCGTTTCATATTAAGGTCAGCAGGGGTTAGGCTGGGTCTTAAACAGCCGATCCGTTGTATTTTTCTGTAAGTACGCGATCGTGCCTGTGTGTGCGTGTGTGTCAGCACGTGTGTTTTGCTCTGAGGGCACTGGAGCAGAAAATGTGTTGTGGATTAACATGAACAGGAGTGGCAGCTGCTGCTTAAACAAAAAGCTTGTAGTTTAATAACCTCATGAGAAAGTGATAAAGACAAAAGAAGAAAAAGCATCACTACATATTACAGCAAACTTTTCTTGAGAAGAATACAAATCTTGATAGACACGTATCATCAATTTGAGCAAAAATATCGTTTAAACACACATTTTTTGTGTTTGTGTTGAGTAATTATGTCTTGATCATGACTAATACCATGCCCTATTTTAATGACCTCCTTTGAAGGGCTGTGGACTCAACCCAGCTGATCAATGTTCAGATGAAAGACACACTATGGCCCTCTGGGTAATAGAGTTCCAGTGGTGTACATGCTCCAGCTGACCTGGCAGTATTCCTTAGAAGAGTTTGTCTAACAAGTCTTCATTCATAACAACAAGATCCATACATGCTAGAATATAGGTTTAAGAAAAGTAAAACTTAAAAAAAAAAAACAGTTTGCACCATTTTGTATCATACACAAAAAATGTTAGTGTTCAGCATAGTTTGGAATTTAACACGGCTCCAGAAGTGTTGTATGGTATATATGTGTGAAGCTGGGGGTCATTTTGGTGCTGAGAACCATTCAGAAAATGCCTGGAACCCCTCGGAGGAATCTGTCCCCAAACAGACTGAAACTGCTCAGGCCTGCCCACGAAGCCTTAACTCTTATTGAGTTATGGTGTGAAATTAAGCTTGGCAGATACATTAAGCCCCGCAGATGTTCAAATGTCCCTGCGACTCTTTGTAGTGGGTCTTATTGGTTGTGGCGCTTATGAAACAAATTAAGAAAGCCACGCAGCCAAAAAATACTCTGGGCTTAAGAGTACTGAGGCTCAAGAGATTCTGTGATAAGGCCGTTTACGCTGATAAGAGATTGGATACACTTGTTCCCTTCTGGATTTGAGGTTTGCACAATTGTTCCCAGAAGTGATAAGTGTCAAATTTAAATCAGTCTGAATTCTTTCACTGTACTACAGTGTGTAAAGTAAATAGATGGCATGCTTATAAGAGGCTTCTCGTAAATCCTTTCAATTGATCTCTGAGATTAACTGTTTTTTCATCCCAATAACCCAGTCAAGACCAACTGCACCAACATCACCTCACACTCACTGAGATTATAGTAAGCCGGTTGGGGTGAATAAGAGGGCAAAATAAGCAAAAGTGCTCAAATTTTATTGATCCGTCCTCAAAATCTTCCCCTCTATATAAAAAATGTAGCATTGACATTATTTCTAATTTTTAAATGTCCTTCTCCTTGTTTCAAATAAATGGGACGATCCTTCTCTGCTCACACCATCTGATGTGCATCTAACAAAGCACCATTGTCCCTGTGTTAGTCACTCTGACACCATCTAATTTAGGCGAGGTGAAAAAAAAACAGACAAACAAAGAGCCCGATGTCTCTAATAAATATTAATTCAGTACAGAACAAAAGGACGGATAAAGTGTCATTTTTCCTCACATACAAAAAGACATTTGCATTCAGATTCAGGCCCTATTGTCCACACGTTGGAGGACATAATGTGCATAATGAAAATTCAAAAGATATATATTCAGTAGAGGAGGGCACATTTATCTGAGATACAGTAGAATCCCTATTATCCTCTAATCAAGTAGTAAGTCCATAAACTGCTGATGAAGAGAAAGGAAGTAGCCAACAGCACTGTATGAGCTTCCTCAGACAAAAAAAGAAGCATTATAGCACCTCTATAAGGTCAATTCTATATATGTGCAGCAATGCTGGTCGGATGCTGAGAACTGATGTGACAAGGGCCATTCCAGGAAAACAGCATATTGATACAGGGACTGATAAAGATAAGCCAGCAGAGGAGGCTTCCTTTGTGAAATGGTGCTTGTGACCCTGCATTAATTAATCTATTTTTCCCTGTCTCCCTCAGTCTCTGCAGAATGATTGCATATATAATGTTGGGCCATAAATATTTTATTTGAAAGTTCAGCTATGCTTAGGGCCGGCTCTGGTTTAAATCTAGCTCAGGGTGCAACGCTGCGATCCCGCAGGATGGATAGCAGATAAAGAGTGCTCTGTTCTCCTAATCTGGCTTCTTGGACAGTTGCTGGATCAGAAATTTTAAGAATAGCACTGGTGTTGGTTCAGGATTTCATTGGATCCCCTGTGTCATCACTGAAATGTATTAAAACCTCAGATAATAGTCCATTAAATCTTTGTGGGTGTATGTTGTACTTTCCAAATGTGTGAGTTAGGCAGGTGTTCGTGCTTCTAATGCACTATGATTACATCTAAGTCACAGAGCTAAACATAGATTTTTCTTAATCGTAAATCTTTGATTATCTTTTCAAAACTCAGAGAGTCATCTAGCTGCACTTGGACTACAGTTTTGAAACTCTTACCAAGCCTTTGGGGCAATAGATTGACGTTTTGGGGGAAATGCTTATTTGTTTAAGCCAGCATCCTGTTAGCTTAGCATAAATACTGGACAGAGCTGGTCTTGAGCTAACTGGCTGGTGGTGTTAGTTTTTATTTTGCTCTTCTCATCTGATTCTCAGCAAGAAAAGCATATCTAAAAAATTTTCAAAAATGATTCTAAAACACATTTCTGTTCATATGGCAAAAATATTACATTAGTAGAAGAAGTAGTACCAAACTAATAAACACGCTCTATGATTTAAATGCATTAAAAGTACAAACTGAGGTGTTGCAGGTCTGCAGCTTTAGTATCTGTAGATTATTCATTATGTTTTTGTGTGTCACTTCTCTCTCTTCTGCAGGACCTGACTACATAAAACAACAGTTAAAGGAGCCTGTGGAGATTAAAGAGGTCCCCGTAGAAAAGAAGGACAGGTCCCCACGAGATTCTCCCCACTTTTACCGCAAAGGTACCACTCCTCCCCACTCCCCTGCGACCAGCCCTGTAGCCACACCTCCCCCCTCGCCCCAGTCCAGCAAGAAGAAAGGTCAGCTTGCCAACAGCACTAGTCGCAAAACCAGCAAAGAGGAAAAACCCTCCCGCAAGATTAGCAAAGAAGAAAAGTCGGTTAAGACCAGCAAGGATGAGCGGCCTAACAGAAAGCTGAGTAAAGAGGAGAGGCCGACTGTCACCGATGGCCCTAAAGGTTCTCATGTGCATGTCGAGGCTCCAGCTAAAATTCAACAGTCCACAGCGGCATCTGCTCCTCCTCCACAGCCTCCTGCAGTTCCAGTCAATGGCGAGCTCCACAGCGAGTACCACAGTTACTACGTCAAAGCCCCAGCAAGGGCCCCTCCACCCCCGGATCCTGAGGAGGATCCAGAAGAAGAGCCTAGTGCCCTAGAACTGGCACGTATGGCCCCACAACCCCAAAAGTCCCTCAGTTCCCCCAGTCCTAAACCACCCTCCTTAAGGGAGAGCAAGAGTGACCATAAACTCAGGAAGCAGGATTCCCTAAAGCCAAAGAGCCTCGCAGACACAAAGAAAGCCAGTATGGAGATTGCAGAGAGCATGGAAGAAACAGTAAGTACCAGAAATAGGATAGAAAAAAATATTTGGAGGGAATTGTTTCACATTTTTGCAAAGAGATAAATAAAATCTGTAAGATCTCTACCACTCCTGTTTATGTACAAAACATATAACGCTGAAGTTGCCCAGCCATTGATCCCAGTGACAATTTTGATATAGTTTGTTAATTAGTTAGATTAGGCCAGTTCTGATACCTTTGGACAGGGCCAGGCCAGCTGTTTCCCCAGTTTCCAGTCTTTGTGTTAAGCTAAGCTAACAGACTGCTGACTATATATCTTACATATCATATATCACATCTCACTTATATCTCAATACTGCCTTCTTATTTCTATTCAATGGTTCATAAGAAGATTTAAGGACATGTGAAGATACTGATATCATATCTTTATCATAATGTCGTTTTTTGCAGGGCCCTAACTCGATCCTTGTTGCTATGGTAATGCTGTTGAATATTGGCCTTGCAATTATATTTGTCCATTTCCTGACATGATGATGCTGTTTCTCAGGTAAGTTCACTTGTTTTCCTAGATACCTTCATTCATCAACAAAAAGGCAAAAAGGAGCAGATGAATTCATGTGTTTCTACAGATAAATACACCTTTTATACATGTCTTGTGTTGTCCTGTGTGCTTCAGTGCTTGTGTGAAATGTGTGAGGCGGCCAATTAAACCACAACAAACTGTTTTATGTTGCAGTGAAACCATGGCAACCGGTGCAGTTGCATCGCTGGCCTTGAAAAAAGAAAATGGCGCCAGTGAGACACGGGGGCGGCCGTAGGTGTTTAGGAATCAACATGACACCTAAGAGAACCAGGAGGAAGGCATCGCTACCACCAACCCGCCATGGGCCTTCTTTAGGGCCAGCCCCGTGAATTAGCACTCCTCCTTTGGCTTCTCTAAAAGCTGAGGTGAAATGTCGTGTCTAGTGAGATAAAAAAAACAAATAATTTAAAAAAAGTTTAAAAATGAAACCAAACATACACAGTCTGAAAAAAGAAGTAATTGAAACCCACACGTGTGCTGATCCAAGCACTGGTCTCTGTAGCCCACTCCCACTGCCTTGGCAGAGAGAGCGGTGGGCTGGCGGACTTTGCTGGAAGAGTGTGGAGATGCACTTTTAGATGATGGGAGCAAACAGCTGCCTTTCTATTTTGCCATCTGACGTTTTGATGAGGAGATGTGAGCCCGGCGGCCGGTGGGGGGGCAACAGTCGCAGCGGGAGCGTGCTCGGGTGTGTGTACGGCGCGTTTTCTGGGGTTCACAGCGCTCTGGCTACAGGAAACAGGGCACGGCCGTTGCCAGCAGTCAGTGCTAGCACGGTCACTAGCCAGTCTTACTCTGTTTACCCAATCACCACAGCAGCTTTCTGGAGCTCCATCCATTGTAACCCAGGATACACTGCTATGAAACACTCCCCGTGCATGGTACAGTTTTAACATTTTGTTTTTGTTTGTTTTCTGTTTTATTGTAGCTCTTTTTGTTCATTGTTGTTCCCTGAATGTTGGTTACCTGCTGTCATAAACCTGTATTTGAAAAAAAGGAAACTTCCTTCTGCCTCAAAATAAGTAAATCAATATGTTCTCCCTTTATTTTGAATTTTCACTCATTTCTAACAATTGAGCTGTAATTTGACATGACACCTTCATGCTACTGAAAGTGCAATATGTTTATTTTTTTCAAAAGAAAGCTTATACAATATTTTGCCAAAAAACAGGGGTTGTATCATCTAAAAATCCTGTGTTCCAAGATGTTCTATGGCTGGGTTTGAGAAAAGGCCATGTTTAGGAGGTTCACACTTTAAAGTGAGAGTGAAATTAAGTGAAAAAAAATGTCTTATGTTATTTATTAAATCAGACAGAAAATTATTTTATTGTACACGCCTAGACCATTTTGCTTGTATTCCTTCATTCTAGTCTTTGTTTTCACTGTTTCAGTTACGTAAAATGCAGAGATGCAGTTCACGCAGCTGCGTCTGAAGGCCCAGCAGCGTTTGCATGTTTTGGAGACTGGATGAAGACAGTCTTGTGGACAGTGGAAGTTAAATTTATTCAGGTTGAGGCCATGGGGAATGTGGCACCAGGGAGAAGGAGAAAAGCCTTTAATTGTCTTTAACAGTAGTACTGTTTACCTCAGAAAAAGATGAGGAAGAGGGGGGAGGGAAAGAGATGCCGTCCTTGTCTTAACTTTGTCGTGTGGGGGAAACTTTGACTGTTGTCATCACCTGAATCATGCTTTAATCTTGCCTCATCATAGCTGTTTGTAGTCTTTGTTGCAGGTATGGCATGAGTTTCTTTGATTTTTTTTTTAAAAAGTGGTTATTTGTATGGTTGACATTTACTGTCATCACTACCAAGATTAATTATTTATTCATTGATCAACTGACGTGTTTGTGGAAATTGTGGTCAACATAAAAAAGGGCTTTAATATGGCTAGGTTTTCTTTGCTGCAATTCAGTTTTGAAGTTCAACTTGACTTTACTGTCTGTTACACAAAGAGCAGCATATTACATTACAGACTGCTTCAGCCAGTTAGATGTTTGCAAACTGTCCACATAACTACTGAAAATTAGCCATTAAGGAACTATTTAAAATCCGAAAAATAACAACAAAAGCAGACCAAGAAATTAAATAATTCAAAAGCATTGTTATTTTAAAAATGTGCTGCATTAAATAACAATTTTCTCCCTCTCTTTGACACCCTCTTTTTCTTGTTTAACTGTCTTCACGCAAGCATGGTGAAGACTGATGTTCAGAGGGTTTAATAGAACAGCCTGTTTATGGGATATTTTTTGAAATGCAACATTGCATGTTGGAGTCATTTATATATAGATTATTATATACTATTTGTAAGGATTTTTACAGAGCACAATCCAGAATCTGGTATGAGTTGGTATTTTTCTAACAATTTGCACACCTGTATTTTGACAATGAATATAACTTGTTTGTAATTGGTAATGTAATGCACATATGATAATGTTTGACAGTGGAAAAAAAAAACTTTATTTCTAATTGGATGTATTGTTGGCTATGTACCATTTGGGGAAGTGAAAGGCAGATGTACTTGTTTGAGTATTTCAGGATATATGAGGAACTGCAGGAGACTTTTGATATCTCAAAGCTTATGTTACCCCACTGATTTGTGCAAAGTCTTTGGAGATGAAGTTATGTGTATAACAATAAAGATTTTATGCCTTGTTAAACTATATATGCTTTATTTTTGTTGTTTTTAATACTCTTACACTAATATTAGTCATCCAAACTTTTAACCTTAGGAGGATCCAATACTTTTCTGCATATAGAATTCAGAATCACTGTGTGAAAATCAACAATGTACAATGAAACATGATGCAACACATTATAAACTACGATGCAACAAACATTAATGGAGCATCAACAGTTTCACTGGCATAAACTCCACAGATTTGAATCAAAGGATGAGGGATTTTCCAGTCTAGCTCACTTCTTTGTATCTCAGAGGTTCACTGTCTCGTCTGCGCTTAGACTCCTAGCAATCATGGCCTCCTGCTGACCTTCTCATAATGAGATCCGGGGGGAAAAGAGTAGGCATGAAATCAAAGCATCTACGTCGGGGTCCCACATTAGTGGTGCGAGCGCAGGCAGGTGTCTCAGTTTGTCTGGGGTCAGTTTGTACTGTTTCCACTGCTGATCAGCCTTGGATTAGTGTAGTGTTACAGCAGCAGCGGCACCTGCCTGGAATCTGCAACACCATGTCATGCACTCAGTGTGCCCTCTGCCCTGACGCCGGCAGACACTGCGCAATCTGCAGAGAGCTTTCATCTCACATTATTTCTAGTGTAAATTTAGGTTTTCCTTAAAGCTCTTTGAGCTAGCATTCAATTTCCCTTCTCATGTAACTCACTTGTATCGCTATTTATTGATTGTAATTATAAAAAAAGTTATGAATAACAATAACGATCATCATTGTTGTCGTAACCGCACATGATAAATTGTTTTTTGTGTGTGTTCATTCTTACATACAGGTTAAAATATAACGTGCCATCATGGATACTGCCAATAGGCAATAAAATGAGCAATGTTTAATCCTGGCACTGACTTCCCTTATGGGAAACTGAACTTGTTAATAATACTATAGAATATCTCTGTTACTAAAATGGACACGGTTTTGGCTGCTTAAGCTGGACAAATATAAACCAAAACCTTATAAGCATACTCTGCTTTCATCAAGGCTATTAAATAAACTCCAGTGACACTGAGAAGCTACAACAATCTTGTTTAAATGAACAGACTCCATGTGAATTCAGTGCAGTGGGACTGTGGTTGACAATGGAACAGCACGACACCTGCCAACCTGATCCCGGCATGCGTTTGACATGTATCTCATTTTGGTTGCGCTGTGTCTTGGCCCGATAAAAGCTTCCCACTTACCATCTGATGAACTCACCAGCAATATGATGAAAGTAAAGAAAAGGAAAAGCAGCAAGAAAAGTGGAAATGTTAATGAAATCAAGAGATTATCCAATTATCTTATTAAACCCCTAGTTTGTGAATCCAGTTATTTCTTGTTCAGAACTGTTTTTTTTCAAATTAAATATTGAAATGTTGAAATGTTATGGGTACGTATTGTATTATTGATTGTTTGAAGTTGTCTTCATAAATCTTTTTAATTTGATAAATGGATTAATACATTAATCTATAAAATCCTTTAATAATTTATCTTTATAATCAATATTTGAGAACCAGTTCATGACATACTAAAATTAAATACTTTAACTTTGAATTAATTGAGAGTTAAATTCTGGACTTTATAAATTCCTGTTTTTATTGTTTGATATCAAACAGTGGAATTAATAATGAATGAAGTTTTCGTAAGTATTGTTAGTGAAATATTGAAGAGGTGACAGTCCCTATGAGGGTGATATATAG
>JAPZDY010000013.1:10749347-10774960 GCA_029783645.1 Ctenochaetus hawaiiensis | reverse complement strand
AGTAAAGCAAAATTAATCATAAATAATCATCAATCAATACAATATAAACATACTTAGGGACATTTTTAGTCTAACTTATCTAACTATTGTCCCTTTCAATGCATCCCTAATTGATATATACAACAATAAAATTCTATATTAGAGACTTAATGATGACAAAGTTGTCTCCAAAATTAAACCAAACAGTAAATAAACAGTTAAAATACATTCATTTGGTGTTATTTTAGTCTACGATCTATCAGTGCAACTTAAATACAAGTCAATATCCACCCTTTTACACACACATCAACAGACTAGGGTTACTCTGAAAGAGGCTTTTCAACAAAGTGCCAATCTGTTCATCAAAAACACACACACATACCTTTGGGAGCCATTTGAGGCAAATTGGAGTTCAGTATCTTGCTAATTTGAGACTTCATCCTTCAGGCTGATGAAGCTGAGGAACGGACTACAAACCTCCTGATAAACAGATGACCCACTCTCCTCCTATTTCCTAATGTGAATTATAATTCATTGCTGTTCATGTACTGCTCCTACATTCTATGTAAATGGGCTGGAGGTTATTAAAGGCTGTTACAGGTTTAATAATTCATATTAATTTGTTGCTGATTGTATGATTCAGAATAAGGCCATTATGGCTGCAAAAATTCTTTTCTATTTCTTTACCTGCTGTGTGAGAATTGGCTTGGACATTCAGTATTTGCATCTTAAGTCTTGCACGTACCCACTGCAATAAAAGCAAGAGTTTCTCGTGTGTATATTTAACTTCCCTCTCTGAGACCAAGCCTCCACCTTCTGACTAAAAAACAGCCTGGTTGTGCTTCTAAAATTGGATTAAGGCTTGTAAGCAGTGTGGGGATATCAGTGCCCAGCGTTTTAAAAAACTGTTGCTAAGACATCAGTATTAAGCAGATCCCCTTTCCATGCCTTGCATAGCTAGCTTAGCTTGGCATCACTTCATCTGTTATATTTACACAAATGAACCTCAGTTATTAAAGCAAAACCAATCTCTCTGTCAGCTTAAGTAAACTATCACCGATGTCATATCATTCAAACACACAGCATTTCTTTTTTTTTGTCCCATGCTAACACATAGTGTTTTTGCTGGGATAGCATATGGATGACTAAAAGTAAACACAAGTAATTCTTTGCCATTTAAGTACAAGACTTTTCATGTCCTGTTTATCTGATGATTGGTATGGTGAAGGTTTTATCATAATGATGTGTTGGGTGAGTCAGGTCAAACAAGCAGAGCCTCAACACAGTGCATTAGCCTCAGGCTATTGAACATAAATAGTTGTCACATCTACTTATCTGTCTGTTGTGCCATTTGAAGCTTTCACTGTGTGTGTAGGGGCAATCAACTAACACTTTTTTGTAGAAGACAAACATGCAAAGCAGAGTCATCTTTTGAAAGACTTTTTAGATTATTTCATGATTTAGGAAAATGTTTTTTTCTCCTGTGAGAAATACCTTGGCTCAAGAAAACACTTTGTCTTAATGGTTGTGTGAATCAGTGGCTTTGAATTATTATTGCATGGTGCACTGTCAATTTTGATCATTGTGAGGTTGCATCAGTGACTCAGAGTCCATGGTGTTACTACTTTTGCTGCTGAACGTGTAACTTTTAAAATATTTTTCAAAAAGTACATAAAAGCCCTTTTCTCTGTTTCTCTCTGTCTGTTTGCTAAACAGCTCTGCTGCCTGTGTATCTATTTATCAAAGAAACACATGATTAAGAGCCTCTGCCACTGTGTTCGGATAAATAAAGGTAATAAGAGAGCAACAATCATGATAACAACACTTTTTTTTAAGTCAGGCACATTTGTGATATCAGCGTCAGCCATAAGCATGTCCTAAGATTCTTAAAAAAATGAACAATTTCCCAGACATCATGTCCATCCAGGAATCACACATGACAGGTGTGTGCTGTGTGAGTCAGTGATCTAACCATCACCAAATGACATAAGCGGTTGTGGTGTTGTGGTAGTGATGGGAGCGTTTCTGAGCACAAAATCATGCAATAAAGTCAGAGTCTAATATGTCTTTCCTATGCAATAGGACACATAAAAAAATGATCCTCTTGATAATGAGCTACATGAACCGAACTAAGCTCTTCATTAAAATATCTATGTGACTCTGTTGGAGTATTCTTTTTTTACAGTTTTGAAATAAATATATACTAATAATTACATTGAATAGTTATTTCACCTGTCATCCAATGAGATAATATTGTTTGTGACGTGCCATCGGTTGAAGATGCTCCTCTCCAGCAAAGGTTCATGAGATCCGGACCAACATGAGATTCATAGGGCACTGTGACTGGCTGCAGGCAAATGGGACAGTACCCTCAAATTCATTGTGACAAGCCTTTTCCTCTTTTCAGCGAAGAAATGCCCAAAGACACTCCTCCCCCATCTTTCCCTATCATGACTTAAATTGTGACCTGGTTTCATTCGGGGCCTGTACAAACTAAGCTATTGTAGTGTTCATAAATGATCCCATGTATAGACATGTTACTGACTCTGTGGTATTGAAACTGATGATAAAAAAGGGAGGGGAAATGTTTTAACAACATATGAGCCAAATGAACATCTTGATATCTGCACATAGTATTTCAGAATGTAAACCATGCTGAGTGACTCAAATTCCTCGTCTTAAGATGTCAAACAAACACCTATGTTTATTTAGAATAAATAAATATAGGTTAACTTAGCAACTTAACTTAGAATATTTTAGCAAGTTAACTGGATCCAACTATTTCCAGAACAGCCTCGATGTGTGCAAGACAGTGAGGTCCGAGAAAGCATACAGTCCATGTGTTAAAGGGATGAATGATATTACTTGGCATGACAAGAGAGTTTGCATGTATCATGTATGTGAATGTGTGAGAGTGTGTGTGTTAAGGAAGCCCTGTTCTAAGGGCCCACAGAGGCCTCCCCAAAATAGAGCTGAGAGCAGCTGCAGCCGGGTGGGTCATATCAGAGACACATCAAAGCGGCTGCCGCCACCCGCCTGCTCTGATCATAAGCACTAATAGTGTAATGGGGGACTGGAAGGTCAGTGATTGTTTTTGGTTGTGTGTGTGAGTTTGTGTGAGTGTGTGTGTGTTTACGTGAGTGTGAGTTGAAAGGCAACGCAGGCAGGAGGTGACTCGAACTTTCTGGAACACAAACTGACAGCATAGCTAAGCCTGGCATTACTGTAAGACAAATACCAGGTCAGGTGTCATCTCAGCAGAATTCACCATCGACATCTGCAGCAGCAATGAGCACAACCAGTTAAACATGATTAACCAAAGCAGTCTAGAAAATTATCTCCTTTTTTCCCCACATGTAAGTCAGTTGTGTATCACTTACATCTGTGTGTAAAATGAAGAACAGTATAAGGATACAAAAGCTTTAAAATTCTTTCTCCGTCCTTCAGCAGGAGCATGCCACCTCTGGGTCAACCAGCACAATTTGCAGACATGCTCAATGGTCTACTCTTAGTGTCACAGCTCAAATAACTCTAAGTCCATTTGGAAGCTTCAGATTTCGACAGTCATCACTTTTCCTGCATGAAAGAAATCCAGGCAGGATCAGGGCAAAGTCACATTCTGAACCTGACCATGACTAAAGTATGTGTCCACTTCTCCACTATCTTTGACCAGAAAGACACCCCTTTATCTGTTAGAAGAGACATTGTAAGCTGTACAGGCTGTTTTAAGATAAAAAAAACTAACTTAAGAATCCAGTTCAGAACATGTAGGAAAGTTTGAGTGCCCTGCATGGTAATAACACTGTTCACTAATGTGAATACTTTTTTAATTGTCATGTCATACATTTTGAAATAAAAAATAACAATATAAGTGGATAGAAGTGATAGATTTCTAATGTCTGGACTTTGGAAAGTGTATGATAGTGCAGAGTGCATGCCTTCTCTGTCTCATTCTTTCTTAAATCCAGATTTATGGGTCTGCAAAAAGACACTGTCATGTCCAATGAGCACCTGTTTTTTCTCATCACTGCCAGTGGGTAACTTAAAACACGGGCGCCCTCTATAGGTTTCACAAGAAAACCTCATCTACTCATAGCTGGCCTACAAATCTTTGAACTAGTGTGGATTTTTCTTGTCATCGTGGCTTTATATTACAATTACAAATTTTTACGTCCTCTAAAATCTCTTATCTAAATTGATATTCTAATTAAAGTGATTTTTGACTGCTTAGGGTGACTATAAACTATTTTTTGTATAGTATAATAGTCGAATATTTTGTAATTACAACAGTCATAATTTGAATAAAACATTTTCTCTCTTTTTGTAACTGAAGAGGGGCGGCTAATAAAAAGTCGTCCGTGTTCAAATTTTTAAATAGACATTACTGCATTTACCGGAAAAAGGGGCCGTTTTTCTGTGTAAATGAAATTCCACGGAAGACATTAATCACGGACGAGTGTTCCGACAGAACTAGTTCCGGGTAGCAAAAGCCTGGTGGCTAACACTAGCTGAAACGCAAGCTCCACTCTAGATTTCACTGCAGAGTGGTAAGGACATTTCTAGTGTCTATTACATGATGTTTTGTGTTGTTTTGTCTCTGACTGTTTATCTTAAATACATTTTAGAATTTCAGTAAAAAAAATATGACGTTATTTTTCGTTTGATAAGGCGTTCGCTTGCTAGCCAACGCAAGCTAACGCTGACTGCTGCGAACTACATTATAAACATTTAGGATACAGAAGGACACATCCACTAATGACACTTTTAATTGGATAAGAGCAGAGTAGATAATGTGTTAGTTATTTTTGATGAACGTAATTCCTACTAGTGATTAACGTAATTTTCCTTGGTAGTAGCTATTTATTTGATCTAGCTAAACGTTACTGTTAACGTAATTTTCTTAAATTCCCATAAAGTGCCTAAGTTACGGAAACCTTCACGTTAGATTAAGCGTTTCGACGGTGCATAACAGCATTACAAGTCGTGTCCCGCTTAGGTGACTTAGTAATTTATATTCCAGGGTATAACTGTCCTAAATAACATTTGTTTCTGTGTTTCCTTTCAGGGTTAACAGAAAAATCGAAACAGGATGGGTGAGAAATTTACTGACCTAAATATTGTCCTGTGCATTCCCTGTGCTTTATCATAATATGTCTATTTAAACCAGGGTTTTTGTTCTTGCCTAGTTACAGAAGTTTCATATGTTAACCTGTTATTTTTGTTTTGTTTTGCTCTTTTATAGCAAAATCTAGCTTTTCTCCTTTATCAATGGTTTTATTACAGTTGGTCACGTGTGTGAGTGAAGTATGAAAACATTTGACTCACACCTGTTTGAGATTGTCAGTTTGTGCTGCTTCACAGATGGAGAAGAGAGAACCTACGGTGGCTGTGAAGGGCCAGATGCCATGTATGTGAAGTTGATCTCATCAGATGGCCATGAATTCATTGTGAAAAGAGAACATGCCTTGACATCTGGGACTATTAAAGCCATGTTAAGTGGACCAGGTGAGGATTCAGGCAAATAAGTTTAAAAATAACCAACAACTGCTTCTTCTCCTAATGTCAAACTAGCACAGCTATGCCTGTGTACTACTAAAAGTTTCATGACTTTAATTTAAACCATTTTAATCATGTTAAAACTAGTAAAACTAGACCTTGCATAACACATTATAAATTTCTCAGCATACCCTGTGGCTCTTAGATGAAGCATTTCAATTTGAAAAGATATAGTTTAGTATAATGTAATGCTACACAATCTTCAAAGCTGTCAGATATAAGTAGGGGATTTGCTCATGAGGTTTTCTATCCTGACTACTGGATTTCTGTTGTTCTTTATAACTTGCTTAAATGCTTACAAATAATGTGCACTCCAGGACACTTCAGTAATGATAATGTTTCTAATAGATCTTATTTCACAGATTTTTTTTTACTTTACCAGTATGATGTAAATTGTTTTGGATTTCTTTGAAGAGAAGTATCTTCTTATCACTTAGAGATTTACCAAATGTTGGCAGTCAAACAAAGTTTAACAACAAACAAATAGTACAATAGGCTAAAATTTGGAGCAAAAAGGGTCTCAGAACAATGTTATTTTTGGTCTTTAGTGCTGTTCAGATAGAAATAGTAAGTTTACTCTAAACTGTAGATACAACACTAAATATTATGACAGTTGTAAAGGTACTGTTAAACAAGGAGTCTGCCTGGATAGTGTCAGGCCATTCTGTACTGACTCTGTTGATTCAAGAGTGCCTAGCTTGTACAAATTACTGACATCTCCACCTGGGACCAAATCAAAATCAGATCTGCTCATCTTTTTCCATCTCACCCTTACCTAAACACTTGGTATATAAAAAGGGTTTTACTTTGACATGAACATTCCTACTTATATAGTTGCCTAGGGGCCATTAAAACAGATATGGCATCAAACACTGGTATCTTAGTGCAGTGGCTCAACTGTGTACTTATCCTATTAACTGTAGCCACACTACTGACCTTTATCCTAGTGTGTTTAAGGACCTATATGGGAAATGTGCATATTGATAATGCTTTGTCTGCTAATATGCTTGAGATCAGATGGGAGATTGAGCTTGCTATAATTTAAGGTCTTAATCAAAATATTTTGTATGTAGTCAAATTAAGTCTTCCTGTCCAGCTGGTGGCACTATGCTCCCTCCCTTTGACCTGTTTTTTGGAACAAAGAAATGTATGCCTGATAATATGTCCTCCTGACATCTGCTGTAAATCTCCATCTGCAGGTCAGTTTGCTGAGAATGAAACCAATGAAGTGAACTTCAGGGAGATTCCGTCTCACGTACTGTCCAAGGTCTGCATGTACTTCACCTACAAGGTCCGTTACACCAACAGCTCCACAGAAATACCTGAATTTCCCATTGCTCCAGAGATCGCACTGGAACTGCTCATGGCTGCAAACTTTTTGGATTGCTAAATTTATGGAGATAATGTAGCAGCTTAAACCATTTTTTGTTTTGTTTAGTTTTTTTTTTGGGGTTATTTAAACTGTTTTGCCATTTACATGAAATGAAACTTTTTTTTTCGCACCTGGCTAACTGTCATAATTTTATTAGTATTAAAGAATCTCATTTTAATGTAATAAATGGATAACAGGTTGCATTGCTTGCCCCAGAATGTGACAAATTTGCCATTGTCCCATACATATTTCCTCACCTTTCCAGCCTAATAAAGACCTGTTTGGTGAGCATTTTGTTTCCAGTTACTACCTTGTTCTGCATGAACTCAATTTGACTGTAAATACCACACTCAAGGAAACATATATCATACTTGAGTAGTGTATTCTTGTTCAGCTCATGTAAGAAAGTTCAAAATGTCTAAAAGGCCACATAGAACAAGTAAAAATGTTATTTTGCATTAGTGGTGGGACAATAAAGAGAAGAAATCTGTCTTAAAAATGTGGCTGTGTATACATACCTGATATGGATGTTTGAAAGATAGACAATGTTTGGATATCAAAAAGAAAAACAGCTTGCAATAGAAATTAAAAACAGCTGGGGAGCATAATAAGAATTCATGTGTTTGTTTTTTGTTTTTTGAATCTATTAAAAATTATAACTTCATTCTTAGCTGTGTCATTTGTACTCCAATATGGAGAACCATATTTGCTGATATTTTGATTGTGAAAGATAACAACAGCATTATAAGAGTATGTCAGACCTCAGATGTGGTCACCTGTCGGGGGTGTGTGTGTAGAACAACAGTTAAGTATTTGGTATTATTAAGGGAATATATGTTACGTGTCTCAGAAGAAAGCCATGGACACTGATATACCATGGGCATGGTCATATAATTCTAAATAAAGGTTGCTGTAAACATACGTATATAACCTTGAGGTTGAATCAACAAATTATTTGATGTGGTAACATATTAATGCTTGTATACTCTAATGCTTATAGTGAATGGAGGAAGTCTTTTCTGAGCCATTATCTGAAATGATCAGCCAATAAGCTATTGGCTAAAATGAAAAGGTACGATTTCTTTTTTCTTTTTCTTTCTTTTTTTTAAATAAATTATTCATTAATACTTCATAATTGTTTTTCGGGTTTAATTTTTAGCAACAGCTCAAAACTACAGAACAAACAAGACAATAATTCATTACGCAAGTGTATTAGGAGATGCTGTGATAAAAAAGCTTAATCCATTTAGAGTGTAATTATAGATGAATATCTAACTGCATATTATTGATAACCAGAGAATCAGTGTTTTTTCTACTATTTCACATCTGGTTAAGTATTTTCCTCACAGTGATGACATTTTTATAACTGCAAGATAAATGTCAATGAAATATGAGCAAGATTTGGTTTGACTGCATCAAGGATGTTAGGTTGGTCATCCCTCCTTGAGCAGAGGTCATTGACCCTCCCTTACGTTCAGTGTGACCTCAGTGTTTTTAACGCAACATTTAGCCTTTGATTTAGTGAAATTATATCGCAAGGCTGCTAATTACTACTTAGTCCCATATCGATATAACATGACGAAAAGCTGACGGACAACTTGGTTGTGATGATGCACATTGTGGGTTGTTTTCCTGTCAAAACAACTCCTCTCACGTGACTCCCTGACGTACAGTCCTCCACTCTGCGCTGATGAAGGGGGGTTTCCATCATGGCGTCGATGCAGGTAAGAATGCAATTGACAGCGATCACATATTCATAATTTACCTGACCTTCACTCTTGTATCTGTGGTAGTCTGTTAACCACTTCATTTGGTTACACTTATTTGCGTACAGTGGTGATGACACTGAAGTAAAAGCGGCGAGATTTAGCCTTAACTGTTCAGGGTTAGCGGTTGGTCTTTGCTAGCATTACAACTAGCCCATCATCATCAACGGCTCCGAGTCAAGGCTAGCATAGAAACCAGTTTCCTGGATATATTCTCATGTTGGCGACGATTTTTTTTCGCCACAATACGTAGCTGAGAATTTAGTAAATGTGATGCTATGAGTCGAAATTCATCCTAACATTTTAGATGAGTGCTGGCTTCTGGCTGACGTTGACGTTAGCTAGCTAACGAGATAGTGCGTAGATCGAGTAGTTTTCATTCGTCTCTTGAGCTGAACAGGTGTATCGCTTTCTCAGGGTATCTTTCGATTTGTTGTATCTTATAACACATTGTCAACTTCATGCAGTACTCAGCCGATAAACCTGGTTACTTGTGCTTACACAAATGCTATCAGTCAGGTGAGTTTTGCTTAAACTACATCCACGTTACACTTAGCTTCACTGAGCGTTAGCTATAATCGCTCCGTCATTAAGCGTCAAATCCAAACATCACTGATAGTTTGCGGCGGCTCCGTTTATTTTAATGGATCATTTAATAAAATAAATATGTGGCCATTATTTTCCTTGTTTGTTTTTAATTTGACGTACCTCTGCGGTTTCTAAATTATGCTTTGCACATCGCCTTGATGCTATAATTACACATTTTTTGAGTGTGGTAGCGACCCAAACACTTTTCTCTTCAACAGAAAAGGCTACAAAAGGAATTGTTAGCCCTGCAAAATGATCCGCCCCCAGGAATGACTCTTAACGAAAAAAGTGTACAGAACACAATAACGCAGTAAGTATTTTTTTTAATTATTATTTATTGTGATTTATTTGTTTCAGCATGACAACATTTCTGATACAAACATTAAGACTTAGTCACATTACATTTAAAATAGTCATTGAAGAAAATGTGCATCTACGAATAAATAGAAATCCATTGTGGCTTTGCAAAATGTTGTATCTCATTCCGTGACGGGATAGTGTGGTGAGCATGCCTAGTGCCACGCATGTATGAAATGTTCCTGTTGCAGCAATGGAAGTGGTGGGAGGTATTAAGACACAAAGCTCTTGTTGCCTCAGCAGTGACTGGTAAGGAGAAATCGGGGTCATTCTTGTGACTGGCAGCTCAGGCCCCTCAGTGGAGTGGCTCCAATGCACAGTGTCACTATTCATCCTTATAAAATATTTATCGTTTGGCATGCAGGAGTTGGACTAGGATAGCAAGGAACAGAGCCTTCCTGGCTGACCTTTCTGTCTGGGTGTAATGGTGTTGCTTTTAATGCCTGCAAATACTGTAGCTAAGTGAGTCAAATTGTGTCTAATCAGCAGGAAGGAGGAACTGAGTTGTGATCCTGTAAATGGATTCGAGATAAACTTCTTGCCATTCTTCAAATGTCTTTCAGCTGCAGTGCACAACATTGACTTTGAATTTAACTACCTGTTTGTAACTACCTTAGCACTTTTGCCATCTTATATAATCTTACACAGGTGTTACAACACTTGTGGTTATTTTAAGAAAACTTGTAACAAGAAAAGATCCATTATGTTGGAAAACAATTGTCTGGTCAGACTGAATGAATGTTTTGTGCTTTGCATGACTGACAAGCCTCTGAACCAGTTCAGCTGGCTTCCTCTGTCAGTGTGCATCCCAGGTTTGAGATGGTATCTTTGGGTGTGTCTTTTTGTCTTTAACTCTGATGCTGAAAGCTTTGTTAAACTTGGGTTTAGTTTTCTGGCATAGTAACTGACAGTTGTAGGGATTAGCCTGTTTTATCACCTTGTCCTTGTATCTTAAAGAACAAATACTCTGTTCCTGTTAGCTAAACTTATCTTTTTTTATAAAACAAACATCAGGAAAAAAACTGGCATGTGTGTGACAGTGATAAAGTGACCACGTAGTTTTACTTTCATAGCTTTAGTTTATATAGGGCACTTTGTCTCAGTGCTGCTCTTTAGATTATGTCTTTCAGTTGACTGTGTGTTAATGCAGATGGCTTAGGGTGATGCTGTCAGCTACTGTAAACAATGAAACCGCTGCTTTAAACACTACAAAGTCACTCATATGTGTATTTAATTTCCCCCCTTTTCACTAAATGACTCAGTTTTAATATTGTTGACTGGATCATATAATCATCAGTCTATGGGGAATCTGAGCAAGTCGAGCATAATGTCCTTGGTGTCCTTGCCTGTATGCAGCGTGGGTTGCATCAGGTGTAACTCAGCATCATGTACAGTGATACTGCCTCCCTCAAAGCTTTACTTCCTGAAGAAAAACTCAGCTCCTTTAAGACACATTGACTGTTGGACCCTCTAAGAGCAAAGTTTTAAGATGGATTGACATTGTATGTAAGTCTAAATGATCATGTGCCCGAGGCTAAATTTGAAAGAGTCGCAAGACTATGAGCCTAGACAACAGCCACAAGCCTCTTTGGTGTCCTATCTGCTCTGCTTGCCTCGAAGAAATTAGGCCGAAGATCGTGATGCTGCCATTAGTGTTCCTTTTTCTTCTCCTCAGAGGTTTCCACTGAAGCAGACAACCCCCCTAAAGGTTCAGCACCGCACTTAAATATTTGGCCTCTAAGCCAATAAAGCAACATCTTGCCTCTGGGTTATATTGAAAAGGTAGACTGTCCTTCTTTCCAAAGACCCAAGATCAAGCCCTTATGTTGGCAATCATCTCTTGTTTTCAGCAAGAGATTGAATCCCTTGCAGCTCAGGTCGGCACAGTTCTGTAGCCTGGCTACAGAAGTGAAAATAGATTTTCTACACTAAATCAATAGAGTATCACATTATTGCTTAACCACTGTCATAACCCAGCTGAATATTGAATGTCAGACTAAAAGCTTTTGATTACACACTTACTGCAGCGTTGGCAGCTTGTAAATTGCATGTTTCTTTTGTAATTATAATGAGATGTGATCTATGCAAGTAACTCCTCCATCTGAGCTACCTTGTAATGATGAACATGGAGCTGTGTTTTGTTATTAGTCAGTAGTAAACAAAATAGCCCACAGTCATGCTAGCAGCTGTGTTAGGCTCTGGTATTTACATATGCAACATTACATGCAAACATTACACATAATTGGTTTATTAACAGGTGACAGAAGTTACACCTGAGGGTGATGGAAATGTTGTTAGACCAAATTGAATTTTTTGGATTTTAGATGAAAAGTCAGGCAAGGACCAAAGATATTGCAATTCACTCTGAGGGGGACAGCAATGTGTGCATGCCAAATGTCATGGCAACCCATTCAATAGCGTGTTGAGTGACAATTCACTCAAAACGACATGCCTGTATGTTGGAGGCGCAAGAGGAAAAGTCTGGATGTTGCTTATGTCATTAGGACACATTATCACCTGAAAATGAGTGTCTGTATTTCATGACAATTCATCCTGCAGTCGTTGTGATACTTCAGACCGACTGACATTTCATCCCTGGAGCGTTTGCTAAGTATGGCCAACAAAAACAAACAATCCTTTATTGTGTAAAATCATGTCTTTCTAAAGCACAGTAAAGGTTTGTCGTTAAAGGAAGTGTTAACCTGATATCATGACCTGACAGGAGGAATTCAAAAACTCTAACACTACTTGCCCCCTAACCTTAACAATATTTTCCAACAGATTGGCAAATTGTTGTTACAGGGTGTAGAAAAATAATTAATAGCAGTAAAATAATCAAATGACCCATCTGTCAGTAGGTTGATTTTAAATGCTCGTCGCTATGGTCACTCATATTTTAGAGTAAAAACTGAGTTTGCTTCAGAATTTTTAATAAAATTTCATTAATAATATCAGTAACATATAAAGTTACAATGTACAATTGTAATATTTTAAATTCTTTTTGTTTATGTGACATCTTGAACATATTTTAATAATTGTGACTTTCTTTTAGGTGGATTGTAGACATGGAGGGAGCACCTGGCACACTGTATGAAGGAGAGAAATTTCAGCTGCTTTTCAAATTTAGTAGTCGATATCCCTTTGATTCACCTCAGGTAAGCAGAAGTTGCTCTGCAACCATCAGTGTGGATTTTTGTGTTGGTAAATGTGAGGCAGTTTCACTTTCTGTCCATTTGACAAGCGCTATGTAAGTGTAGTCCATTTACCATTTTGTTAAGAGTACCTAAAAAGTCCTGTCTGCTTCAACCATGTTTCACAAGCTGCTTTGTTGTGTGTGAACACCACTAAACAAATAGACTTGTAATCTGGTTTAATGTAGTTCAGAAATACTATTGGCTTTTCAAAGTAAATATCCCATATCCATTCTATGTAATAATTTGATTAAAGAATTAACTTTCTTTATAATGAAAGTAGTTACCAAAAGAGATAAATATGCTGTCGGGTTCAAGGTACAGCACACCAAGTTGGCCTCTTTCAAAAACTGAGGACACATTAAAACAATCCTCTATTTTCAATGTCTGATTGCCTGCAATAATCACATGAAGCACATCGGCTATGTCGTTTTGCATGGAATGAATCCCAACTTGAAAGCTTTGGAGCAGCAAATCACTGAGAGATAAGAGTACAGAGCTCCCAGTGAAGCCATGTTTGAGGGGATTAGTTGAACTCAACAATCTTGTTTCACCCATCAGGAGCCTTGCCACCTAAAAATAGAGACTGAGTCGGTGTCGAGAAAATTAGATAAACTTAGCCACTTAGCTACTATCCTCTCAATGAGAAGGTCTCACGGTCAGAGTGGCCATTGGTTAGAGACCTCATGGGGCCTCTGAAGAAACGTCAGTGTTGACTGCTGCAGTGGATATTTAGTTGTGTAAGAAGCTTCAGTGGTGAATCTACACTATACTTATGTAGTTGTTACAGTATGTGTGCATAATAAATGCAATTGTTAAGAAGAAAAAGTCATTGGCCTGCCAAAACTCATTTATAGCTGCATTAACAAGTTTCACACAGTCACAGAAAAACTGAGATTTCCTACCAAAACATGCCATATTTATTTGTTTTTTGTGTAATATTCATAGAGCATCATAAGGCATGGATATCACACTTTAGTCTGCAAGTTTAAGATAACATCATGTGTTTTGTTGCAGTTATCAAAATTATCTTTCAAGGGTTTTATTATATTGATTCTCCTGTCATATTATATCCTGACTTCACAGTTTCTTTTGAGTATATCTTTTGGCATAGACTGTGTAGTTACATTGTGATTGTTGTGCAAAACTCAATATTTGTCAATCAATTTGTTTTAGTTATAATTGTAAATTACAATATTGAAAAAGAGTAACAACAAAAGGGAAATGGGAATGCCCTTGCTTCAGATGTGAAACTAAGTATTTAAACTGCTGTTGCACACAAATTAACAAAAGCAGCACACACCAGGATAAAAATATGAGTAGTACACGATTGGCTGTAATGTGTCATTAATAAAGGAAAGCAACACATCGACTACCTACATTCAGCTTGTGTTCAGAAGTCTGAGCTTTGTGCATCAGACATTTCAGTGAGTATTTTAACTTTGTGTAGGCGAGGGGCTCTCAGTAGTCTTGATGTTTTGAGGAGAGTGCCAGCTTTGCTTTCTGCTTCTATCTGAAACACTCGTCCTGTCATCCCCCTCCAGCCCCGGTGATGTGGAGTCTGCACTCTCCTGTGAGGCCCTATCTGGTGCCAGACTGCCTCAACCCATTGTTACCCTTCATTACCCTTTTTACCCATTCTGAATCCCCCTTCTCTCTACTATAAGCTCCTCACTCTTTAGGCTCTTCTCTTTTTATCACACTTTCTGTATCTTTCTGTTTAGCCCTGACTTTTGGCCCCTTTTACCAGCTACAATCTCCAGTTTCTTTTTATAGAACATGACTCCTTTTTTTTTTATACAACATGTCTCCACTCTTACTCTCCCATTCTATCTTCCCCTCTCTCACCCCATTGCGGCCCCTCTGTCCTAATCCCAGAGCCTCATGTCGCTGTACAGAGCTAAGCCTGAGCTTATACAGCAAGACTCATTATTATAAAAAAAAAATTCAACTGTTTCCTGACCCTGTTAAGTTGTAACTTTGACTTAATCAATTCAGTGAAAACATAGAAATTGTAATTGAACTCAAAAATTTTAAGGCATCAAATTCTCACCACCTTTACAGGCTTATTATCGTGACATATGTAATGAGTATTCTTCAGAATGTCTGATTATGTTTTTCTTTGTTTCATTACAGGTAATGTTCACAGGAGAGAATATACCTGTCCACCCCCATGTGTATAGTAATGGTCACATCTGTCTATCTATTCTAACGGAAGATTGGTCGCCAGCCCTCTCAGTGCAATCAGTTTGTCTTAGCATTATCAGCATGTTGTCCAGCTGCAAAGAAAAGGTGGGGAACCTGTCATGATGCCTACCAGAGACGAACGCAGTGACTCATGTAAATTATATGCTTTTTAAATGTTAAATGTTAAATGTAAATGTTCTATTTTTTACAGAGACGACCGCCTGATAACTCCTTTTATGTAAGAACGTGTAACAAAAATCCAAAGAAGACAAAATGGTGGTATCACGGTGAGTATTTTCAACTATCTTTCAATTTTTTTCCCCTTTTTTGGGAGGAGGAGGGCGTAAAAGCATTAACGCGGAATTCCAACGGCGATGATGTTAAAATAATGTTTGTTTTCTTTCACAGATGATACATGCTAATGTACAAACTTTGTAATAATCGTAGAAGAGAGAAGTCCTACTGACCTACGTAAAGCACTTTTTAATCATTCAGTCTTTGAACTCTGACCTTTGACTGGAACAATGGACACCATGCGCTGGAGGCTCTTGACTGCATTTACCCCGTGGACAGTTGGATGCATGTTTTAGTTGGCTGTAATATAGAGAACAAAAATAATGGAGCGTTTAAATGCACCCAAGACGGAATTGTTTTTTGGCAGAAAGATAGTGATGCAGCTGGCGAGCAAGCACGGTGGATTTGTAGTGAGATGGTAATTATTCCTGTTTTAAGATTATTACTGTTACTTTTTCGTTCGTGTGTGGGTGCATTTTGAGGTCCTTGTGTTGTGCAATAATAACTGACGGATGCATGCTTGGGCCTAAAAAGAGAAATCCAAATCTTATCATTTTCTGGAAGGGATCTAAACATCACAACCCCAAGAAAATGCTTCATCCGTTTGTTTTTAAAATTATATGCACTGTGAAAGTATCTAGTTTAAAAAGGCACTATTAGTGTGTTATTCCCATCTTGCAGTTGGACTGTAAGCAGTCCTCTAACTTATTTATCGGGTTAAAGGGTTTTAGTTTGCAACACTGTATCAAGAGTTGAAGCAATTTTCCTCATCTTCCAACCTGAGACCTGGCTGCAGTTCTTCCTGCCGTTGGACAGAATGTCGGTACTGATGGGAATAAAACAGATATGATGACAATAAAACAGATATGATGACAGATATCTTAGTCAGCTGATGACCTCTGTGTACGTCTTCTCGTTGCATTGGGCTGAACTCGTGTAGTGTTCGCTGGTCCACCCTTGAAGATGTGCAGCGGCCTCTCTTCCATTTAAAGTATGTCTGTTAGAGAACATCGTCGCATGATCCATTTTTATTTGTACGATACTTTTTTTTTTTTAATCTCATGCTTTAATCTTTTAAAATGGTTTGATTTTGAAATGTCTTGAGTTCCTTTTTGTACTGTTTTTCAATTAGCTGATACTTTGAAAAGGGGGGTTGTTTTGAGGGGCCAGTATGTATTTGGATTTTATTATTATTATTTTCTTTTTTGTACTTGTTATTTAAGTCAAATCTTTGTTCTCCAGAATGGAAACAAATGATGAAAAAAGAGAGCTTTTATAAAAGTCGCTAAAGAGACGAGGCTTTTGTGATTTCCCCCTGGTCAGAGTTTTGGCTCAGGTACTTTTTTCAATAAAGAGATCACCTCTAAAAAGATACCTATCAGATATTTTGAATTTAACTATATTTTCACCAAAAGAGACTGTTATGTTGTAAACTTATACCATGTCTGAAACTATTGTATATATAAATTGTTGGAGGATGTGAAAGAAATTAGCAGAGGATGCATCTTCCTTATAGCAGAATGATAATAGGAGTGCTTTATTTCATTGGAGGTTAGCCTGCATCTTTGCTAATTTGGGTGTACAGATGACAGCAAACACTACTGTTGGTTTAAAAAACAAGAAAAAATAGAAAAAAAAATTAGTAGTTTTACAGTGGGGGTGCATGCAAATTTAAACCCTACTTTTTCTTATTGGCATCAGACATTGTGACAACTTTTAGTCTTTCCATAACTTAGGTAATTGTTTATGGGATGGATATTACAAACTTCACCTCTAGAGGCTGTGTGGCTCTTTGTCATTTCAGACTGTAATCAATCCATTCCTAAAGAAATGTTTATCGCCATCCAGTCAGAGATACTTGAATTTTCCATCTTGGGTTGTTTGTATTGCATTTGCTTTTTTTTTCCAGGGTCTAGCTGAGTTTCTTGAATAAACTTGAGTGAATGTGATGATACTCTATACTGTAGAGGAGATTACCACAGCACACCGCTATCTCAAAAAACTATATTGATAACTGAAAAACATCTATGTAACCAATGATGATTTTTTTTTATTAGCTTCATTGTAATGGTCTCGTCTGCTGTCGCAGTGCTGTGAGAAAAAGACAATAGGACTGAGATGATTGTGTAAATGCAGTCATGACAGCAGTTGTGTGAGGACAAGAAGTCTTCACACAGTGGGCAGTGGATCACAAGAGATTTGAAAAACTTGCGAGTGAATATGTTAGAGTTTGGATGTGATGTTTTTGTTTTTTTATTTTCTTAGGTTGTTTTTTTTCCTTTTTCAATGTGGTTTGAACTATTAGCTTGCAGGTTGTTGTGAGTGATCAACACTAATGAGGGTGTGTTATTTATATTTGAAATTTTGTTCTGGGATGTGCAAGCTCCATGTAATAGGTGCCTGTTCATTTTCATAATCAATAATAAAAGCAAAGATTCACTTTTATTCAACCTTGGTTTGCACAGTGTTTGAATATAAATGCTAATGTTTGTCTTTACAGCCTCTGGAAGCCTTTTTATGTATTTTATGCTGCTATGAATTAAAACTTACTGATTCACTCTAAAGGGTGTGTAGGTGGGAAAAGGATGCCGCCAGACAGATTCAGAAAGAATTTGAAAATTGTATTGTGTTTACCAAAAGTATTCCAAGAAATATATTTGTGGACATGTAAGATGCCAAGACACTTCTCAGAGTAACAAAAACCATATTACCTCTCAAGATCTGTTGACAACATTTTTTGTGGTTAAATGATTGAATCTTACGCAATCTTCGAACTACAACATATAAAAACTACTAAACATCAGCGATGTGGAATTGCCTCTAGCAAATAGTATAAAAAAAGTCCGGTTTTTTTTTTTTTAATTTTCATCTAAAAGTAAAGGAACACCAGGGTTTTGGATGCACTCATCTTCCTCTTTAAATGTAGTTAACAATGCAGAGATTATCTAAGCATAATCAGTCCCAACTCACTATTATAAAGGATTCATGACCTTTATGCCACATTTTTAGAGCATGAAAAACAGAGATGCCTTCATGTTATGTCAACATGCATGTGTGAGAGATTAAATCAGAAAAAAAAAGTTTCACTGGTCGTGTTATGTCATAAAGCTCACCACAATAACACGAGAAAAAAAACAAAACAAAAAACAGTAAAAGTGTTTTAGTTGCACCATCTAGTGGTCACTTGACAATAGCACTCTTGTCAGATCTTTAAAGGGTCAAAACTCAAATCCATAACTTCCACCTACCTTCACTTATTAAAAGGTTCCTAGTGGAGTTAATGCGGGCCCTATCCCGTTGTGGGCCCCCACAATTATCACAAGCTCTTATCTTAGCAAAAACAGCACTAACTGCATGCGGTTTCTTGATCAAAGAGCTTGGTGACAAAAATTTCAGGTGGTCTTTCAGAGGTCCTTGAGACACTCCGCTACTGGCCTCTTCCTAAACAACCAAGATAAACCCCTGTCTCCGAAGTTCCCATGAGCAAGAACAGTACATCCTACCAGCAGCTCAGTGTTTGTGTATGTGGTTTATGCTCTCTGGAAAACAATCTATTTCACTTTAAGTTTTATGATTGTCTTCAATATTTAACTTAATTCGTGAAGAAGCCTCCCTGAGAAAAAAATAGGCTCAGTAATTTTATTTTTTTAAATAAAATTATTTTTTTAACGTAAATGATCAGTCTTACCTGTGCATGTAAAATAAATCGCATAAACATAAGAATATTAAATCAAACTAACCCGCATGAATGAAGAGTGCAGAAAACAAGACTGAAGAGGCTCATTTTTGCTCTGAATCAAAGTTACACTGTTTCAGGCTCTGAGGTAGCAAGCAGGACTGAACCATTACGCTACCGCGGGGGTGGCTGATTCATTCAGGATATACCTCAAACTGTAATCATGGTAAAGTAACGATACGCAATACTCACCACTGACCCCATTAACGAAACCCAAACTTTATAAATGAAATAACAATATGAGCAGTCACTTGTCTCCAATATGAAATATTTTAATTTTTTACCCAGACAAATAACGTGGTCTGTTCCCTCTTCCATCCAGTTCTCTTTAGTGTTTGCCAATGTCGGAGGTGTAACTGGGGTCTGGCCCTGGACAAAGGTAAAAAATACCCTAAAATGTTTGCCCCTTTGTTGTCGGATAGACTCAGCATTAGTCGTCACGCTGTCGCCAGTCTGTATATGATGTTACGGTGGACTGAAATTCCCCAGACTTTCGTGGAGGATGGGGCGGTATGGAGATGCTAGCAAGAGGGGTGCTCGGCCGACCAGCCATGATGAGCGTTAACCGGCTAAACTAGCGTTTCTGGAGGTGGCTAGATAGTGTATATTCATCAGGAGAATGAACAGTGACTTATTCATGGCAGCATGCATGCTTGCCAATTCTGTTGGTCAGTTTTTAGGAGCTGACATTTGCAGGAAACACCGTTTTTCGTTTGTAACGTTAGCTTCCTGCTAAGCTTGACACAGTCGAAGCCATAATGTTGGTTCAGGGGCTGCAGACAATCCTGTATCTGTATCAGTTAACATAAACGCAACACCATCTCTTTCTTCAACTTTCTGTGTCACACAGCCATGCATTCGGCTTGCTGTTTGGTGTTGTGTCTGTGCACGTTTCTGTGCAAAAGAGCAGAAAAAAAGCTAGACAGATTGTGACCTCGAGAAGCTCTGGGACTTGAAAGAATGCATGCGATGAAATAAGGTCACATATCAGCGTAAAACTTGCATTTTATTTTGTGGACACAGTCAATACTGGTATGGACATGACACTGCTCTGTTTTCAACCCCAGTCTAACCATGGCACTCATTCGTAAACAGTGGACATGGGTAACACCTGTAATCATGTCCCTGTAAACATCCAAAACCTGTCTCCATTCAAACTATTGACTGAAGAATTTCTTTTTTGTTTGCGCTTAAATTAACGATCTTATAGACGATTTCACACTGACACAGTTATTTGAACATATTGTCCACCACCTGCAGGTGCCGGTTTCAAAGTCAGCATTTTTTGCGCGACCCTGTGCTCTGACCTCCACGGTGGGGACGTGAAAAGAATTTACCTTAAATCCCCCTAGTTCCTGCTAGTTTTGCACTGAATCTATTTTTTTTATACCTTCATAATTTCCTGAGACTGTAGCCTGGTAAATAGTATATGAATGATTTTGTATTTGCATAATATTAAAAAATCTAAAATCTCAGCTGTTGATAAAAGTCAGCAAAGCTTGTATGACAATGTCTAGCCTGCAGTGTTTGTGTTTGAATGTAAAGAGCTTACTTAGACAAGTGTACTGCTGGGTTTAAGTATCTATGGCCAATAGAATAATGAATAGATAGGAAATAAACAACCCTCCTCTAGTGATTTTTGTTGGAGGACTGGCAGACCTAAACTTGTTGCAGAGGTGGAAGTTAGGCATGTTACCCTCTTACGCTACAGCTTTCTTTCTTTTCATATAGTGCAGAGAGCTTTATCCATGTAGGCTAGCACACTGATCTAATGAAATATACAAAAACAGTTTCAGAATATGCTGTTGTGTAACATTACCCCCACCACTAGCATTTTGTCTGAACTCAGCTGCCTGTTCCATCCCTTGTGACTGGCATCAAGTGGTGCATTCTGTTTACTACAGTATATCACCTCAATATATAATCTTTTTTTCTTTTTAATACATTGAGGAATGTCTTTTTTTGACCATATTGAATAATCATATCCTTGACTTTCAAAAAACCCCAGTATACTGTAACACCTTAATTCTGCACAAGCCAAGTTCCTGCCATATAATAATGTGATCAAGTAGTGGAGCCTTTTTGACATGAAGTTGTGATACAGTTTCTGCCTATTTACTCAATTTTTACTTTACACTTTAGTCACTTTATCTTCAACTCTCCTTGAAGGAAAACACATGGTGCCATATTATGTTACTTATATTGTATGATCATAGGCTTTGATCTGTGTGCACTGCAGTCATTAGAATAACCCATGCTTGCACAAAACAAAAGGAAGTAACTGTGGGTTTCTTCAACTTGTATCAGACTGTTCAACCCTCTCTGCTGTTCTTGTTAACCTACATTTACTTCATGTAGGCCTTCGAAGCTCTATTTAGTCTTGAATAAAATGTGATTGAGTGTCTTTTGTCTTGTGCGGCCTGCTATCACAGGATTCTGTCCTTTTTCCGGGGAGCTTAGCAGGAGTAACATGAGCAAAGCTCCTTCAAATAAAGCTTCATTGTCTGGCTGTGTTAGCAGCCAGTGGATCAGAATGTGAGATAGGTCTCTTGCTGTTCAGTTTGAAATCTGTCCTCAAGGCCCACAAAAATCTGTGACAGTGAACAGCTTTGAATTGTGCAAAACTTTTCTATTATGTATTTGAATCTTTTCTATCAAACACTGGTCCGCTCAAAGGGATATGATTTCAGTCTCTAATGATCAGTGTGTCTCTAAAAGACATTAAAGCAGCTACTTGTTGTCTGGTTCCAGGATTAGAGCATGGCTCAAGTGAAAGTACAGACCTCAGCACCCCTGGCTGGTCCTGGCCTCTCCCCCGGAGTTCCCCCGACGGCCATGGCCAGCCCAGGATCCCTGGGTCTGCAGCCCTCCGTCAACGGCACAGGCCCGGCCCCCACACCCGCCTGCCCTGCTCCTGCAGTCGGATATGGGGACGCCCCTGTGTCAACTTCATCGCCAGGTAGGCTGCCAACACAATCATGGAGCCAGAGTTCTTGTATAACAATAAGTGTTATATGACAAGGAAAAAGATAATTACTTTAAGCTACAGAAAATGTATTATTTGAATTTACTTTGCCTTTATTAGACCTTGTCAAAAACCTTCTCTGCTCTTTATTTCTTTCACTTGGATGCTGGTCAGTTGTCCTTGGTGAAGGGTTGCAGTCCCAAGTGACTCATGTACACAATCTACCTCAAGATTAGTATTTTATCTCCATGTGTAATGTGTCGCCTATATTAATGAAACATAGGACAAAAAAGAAATTAAAGACCTACGGCTCCTATACTTGCCACTGCTCAGTATTAAAATATCATGGTAGTTATCAGATAACCCTGGTAATATTTCTTATCATGAAATGCAGCGCACCCTAAGGCATACTGTAGTCTTTAATCACAGTTACTTGCCTGTAAGATCCTGTAGCTTTCAGACAAATGAGAACGCACCTGGGCCCCTGCCCATATGCTGAAGAGGGAGAAAACCCTTGAGCAACTGCTCCTGTCTTTCCTACAAATTAGCTAATTTATTTCTTGAGTGCTTTGTTTACTGAATTTTGTCTCTTGTGCATAAGACTTGATAATTACTTGGAAAATTTGCAAAAAAAAAAATTCTCATGCATGCCACAAATATCAATGTCTAATTCCAGTTCATGATCTGACAACTTATATTAACTCTTATAATAGCAATCCATAGTAATTATTCATGTATCTAAATTTGTTTCTGGTATTGCCACCATGTTGCCCCGTGTTCCATGTATTCTGCTGTGCTCTGTTTCAGGTCCACCCCAGGAGAACATGGCAAACCCTAAAGAGAAAACTCCAATGTGTTTGGTGAATGAGTTAGCCCGTTTCAATAGGATCCAACCACAATACAAACTCCTCAATGAGAGAGGCCCTGCACATGCTAAGGTAAGGAATTGACACATGACACTAAAGTTGATAGCAGGGATGATCTTTGGTCTTTTATAACACCCAAGCAATTACACTTAAATTTTCACATTTAATAATGATGACATGGCAACAAATTTACCTTTCATAAAGATTTAAACCACTGTATTTCATTTAGTTTCAGGATTAAGTTCAGTTATATTTTAAGATGACCATGAATTGGTTTACTAGTTTAAATAGCTTTCATGCAGAGGAAATCCATTTTTATTTATGGCATTTATTCTTGTGATCATGTTTTTTAGAGCACTTTTCTAAATGGATATTGGTCATGCAGATTACAGCTTCCACCATATGGGTTCCAGAGGGATGTTGGTAAAAATGTAACTGCTGTCGGCTAAAGTCTCTCCCTCTGGGTGTCACTGTTCCAGATCTTCACAGTGCAGCTGACTCTTGGGGAGCAGGTGTGGGAGGCAGAGGGCACCAGCATTAAAAAGGCCCAGCACTCTACAGCAGCCAAAGCGCTGGATGAGAGTGTCCTTCCCAGGCCAGCGCCCCGCTCCCCAAAAGTGGACATCAACAGCAACCCAGGTAGTGCACCCCCACAAAAAAATGCATGGTAGCATTTATTAAAACTGTATCTGTGAAGGATTACAAAGTGCCAGGCATGAAATAACTAATATAATACAGGTACAAATTGGCTATTTTAACTGAGGAAGACTAAGGTCTAAGGTAAATCCCTGTCTAATTTAGGTTTAATACATATTAAGACAGTGATAAATTAAAAACATAAGCACTCTTTTTTTTTTTGTCGGCTGTGCCTCAGCTTCAGCAGCACAGAACAGATGCTGGCTGCAGCAGCCAAAGTAAGATGAAATATTGACCTGTCAGAAAAAGAAGTGGCCCATTTAAGCTTCTCATTAAGTTTGTCAATAGTGAGCTTAATTTTTTAGAGCATGAAAGCTGTTTGCAGCTCCCAATATTCATGCTGTGTTTTAGCTACTTTAAGTTTTGCAGTAAAAGAAGACAGGCTTCTTTCCACACTCAGTAAGTTCATTTTAAGACTTAAACCAGCTCAAGCAATTTTATGTACCATCTACGTTTGTTTGTTATTTTGTTTGTCTGTTTATTTAGCTAATATTTAGACCTCTAACTGTTAGTAATGTTTGAACATATTCAAATCTCACCAACATCTACAGTGAGTTTTTTTAAGTGTTATTTAATATTGAATATAGAACATTCAGATAAGTTAGTAGTGTTAATCAAGTGTGTGAGAGTGGAGTTGATAGTAAAATAAGCAAGCTGGAATTGCATTACTAATGACCTACTCTGTATACATATGTGAAAGTTTAGCCAAAGCTCCTGTAAGATGTGACAGTGAAGGTACAGAGGGGTAGGAGGGACATTTTTTTCTTTATTCTTATGTAATTAAGAGATTAAGTGACAGATAAAGGAAGAAAGAAATGCTTTATTTATCCTCTTGAGGACACACAGTTAGGCACCAAGCAGTGAGTGGTGTGATGCCTTGTTTAAGGGCACCTTTGTAGTGGCCGGAAGGTGAAACTTTACAGCTACCAGACTGCCTCCCTCCAGTTCTCAGGCCAAGTCCCCAAGGACTGGGCTACTGCCAAAGCTACTGCATCCACTTTAAAGAGGTAGTTCAGATTTTTGCTGCTTAAAGCCAGTATAACGGCCTCTGAAGTCACTTCAGAGAGACATTGCTACTTTCCATGTGTAAGTTGAAAGAGTTGAGGGCTGATAAGAAGGGTGAGAGGATGAAACCCGGCTAACCTTTGTGTCATGATGATGCTTTCATATCTTCATAATTAATGAAATGCTTCAGGTTTTTTGATTATGTCCTGGAGGACTTTGGTTTCCAGGTTTAGCTCCTAAGCCACTGCATATGTTTAAATAATCCATATTCAGAACAAAGCAGGTACAGATGCTCTCAATAAAGCCTAAGTGCAGGCTTACGTGTTGACTCTGACCAAATTAATGCTGTAAGCCTATCTTACCTCCCCTGCCCTCTGTGGCATTATTGTAGTGAAAGACCTCACGGCCAACCTCTTAATGGGATTAAGAAAGCCCTGTGATAGGTTATGTAACATCAGTGGGGAGCTGTGAAGTTCAGTCAGGAAAGTTCTACAACTTTAAGGCCAAATACAGACTTCAGTTTTTCATACATTTAATGACAATTCTTGTTATTTAATTTTTAGTACAGACTTCCCTTACATTGGTTTTAATCTTTAATGTTTACTTCCATATGCAGGCAGTATAACACCCACAGTGGAGCTGAACGGTCTGGCCATGAAGAGAGGGGAGCCAGCTATCTACAGGCCTTTGGATCCCAAGCCAATGCCCAACTACAGAGCTAACTACAACTTCAGAGGGATGTTTAACCAAAGGTGAGTCCCAAAAAACAGAACTTACTATGCCACTACCTGAACCTTTGCCTGGCTTACATTTTCAACACAGGTTATTCTCTGTCTTTTGCTGAACAAACTACACATCTGCATTACAGCACCATTTGTTGATAACTAGGAGGGGAACAGCCTGGTTACTCAGCACGTTTGACATAGGTTGTGTCCTTTTCTACTCTACATAATTGCTTCAATTGTGCTTTAATGTAGCCAAACAGCTCTTCAGTAGTTCATTTTCAATGCAGTACCGCCACAAATCGTCAAAACGTGAACAACTGATGACAAGAC
>JAPZDY010000013.1:10712922-10730756 GCA_029783645.1 Ctenochaetus hawaiiensis | reverse complement strand
TTACTCCCAATGTTTCCTAATCAATAGATCACTGTCATCTACGGAGCCAAGTGTTGCAAATCCTGACAATGTCCTTGTTTTGTGATCGCAACATGGTTTCACAGTGTGAAAGAACAACCCTGTTCTTCTTAGTAAAAGTGTCTAAATTTCCTAAAACCTGAGCAAAGGCAGTCATCGGTTTGGCAGAGGTGGGCAGCCGCAGCAGATCCTGTAGAGTGTGTGTGATATTGATACTGAACCCCCAGTGCTTCGAAGGCTCTATGGGATTTTCCTTTTCACGTCAGTAAATTCTTAGTCGATTTAACACCCAGCATGTAGTGACCATTAGAGGAAATGAATCTCAGGCCACTTTTTGCGTTGGCTTGTTGTGCTACAGTGATTTTTATTTGGAAAGAACATACCATTTTTTTTATGGACAGCAGCCTCTTAAAAAGACTTTTTGCAGCGAAGGGTTGATAAACCCAGCTGGGGGCTGCATAGTGCCACAGTTTCCCACTGGTTAAGCTCAAGGTTTCAGTTTTGCCTTGCAGGAGTCCTCTGGACCTTCCGGGGAATCCTACCTATGCTAGGTAACTGCCTGGCTTTTTCTAAATCCATGACCAAGTCTAGTGTGTCCTTACATGACCTGCTAGGTCTGTTCTCCTTGGCTTTCACCATATCTTAGCTGACTCATCCAATATTCACTCCCTGATAGTCCCCCCTTTTTTTACTGCACTCTGCAAGGTGCCAAAAACAAGGGAGGCTCAGTTTACTCTACATGCCCCCTCCCTTCCTCCACAGAATCCCTACCTTCCACCTCTCCTGCCATCACTCCAAAAATCACACAGAGGGCGGTTACGTATTGAGACTAGGGGGATAGGATAGGATAGGATAGGATAGAGGAAATGGAGGCAAGGATGGAAGGAAGGGAGGGAGACTCTTCTTAGTCTCTTCATTCTGCTTGCTATTAAAAGTTTACACAACACAGGAAAAATTATCCGGAAAGCTTTTCAATCCTCTTCTTTGTCAAAAATATGCATTTGCTCATCAGAGCATGACAATGCTACCCTTCCTGGAACTGCTATTAATAATTTCAACCAGCTAAATCTGGATTGATGTGATTCGTCATCTATCATGTCTTTGTCACTGTCAGCAATTATGTTGCTTTCGTTTTCAGTTTTTCCAAATTAGAAGCTGACGGTTGTGGCTTTTAAAAGCAGACCACAGCCACATTCCTCCAAATGCTTCTTTCCTCTGCACACTGTCAGTGTGGCGAATGGCTGTTCATTACCGCTCTCTAATGAGCAGTAAATCAGTAACAACTCTTCACTTCGTCTTTCATTCACTGTCTGTTTGCAGCTAACAATCACAGGCTCTGAGTGGGATTCTTGCGTTAAGCTTAGCTGTAGCATTTTCTGTGTTTTAAGTAGATACAAAAGTTGAGAGGAGGAGACTGTGTAAAAGTTCAGACAAACAGTTTTGTTTCCCTGATTACTTTTGTTCTACCCTGTGTCATGTCAAACTAAAACTGTCAGAGGGCCAGGCTGCATTGGAGCAATTATCCTGTCCCTCTCCTGGCATGGCATACCTTTCAATCCCCCTTATACCCTTGATGGCAATCCAACAAATTCACTTTCATCCTCAATCAGCGCATTGCATGCAATATGCTCTCATACTGCCACTACACTGTGCCTAGAGACTAAGTGTGAATTACACATGTCTCTCTGGGTTTCTTCCTGCTCAATGGGTCCATTACATTGTAAGACATTACACAAAATTTTGGCATCATTTAGTGCCCTGCCATGTCACATTCTCTTTACTGTGTCTTCTCTGATGCACTGAGAAGAAACCACACACTCCAAACCCTCAGTAACTATCCGACATACATGCATGCACAGTTATGTCTTTATGCACCCTACACAAAACTGTACTGGTCATCTCTTCTGTGAACGCCATGTTTTCACATCATCTCATCCCTGCCCTCAGTGGGGCATGAAATTACCCATGAGTCACTGCCTGCGAGTGTCTGCTTTCCCATCCCTCTGCAACGATGAGGGTCGTCGCCACCCTGAGAGCCAGTTGGCTCATTTAATCCCCCCGTCAGGCAATATCAAACAGATGTCAGCATCAAAGAGGAACCAATCTATAAATCACAGCTTGTGTGTTGGATCAGAGGCTCCCTTTCCAAGGAGGACACAAGAGAAGAGGGTCCGGGCCAAGAACCGCCCATCTTACAAGGAGCAGCTTCCCTCAGGGCTTGTCCATCCACCGCTCGTCACAAAAGAGCCTTTCTTCCTTCTACCAGTCCCTGCCATTGTCCTACCCTGCTCCCATAGCCTCCTCTTCCAGAGTACCTGAGGTCTCGCATGCACAGATCCCGCGACTGCTCAGGGTATTAATGTCGCTATGAGAAGCTGAAGAGAAGGCCTCCCATGTTAGAGAAAAGAGGAGATGAAGAGACAAGAGGAGAAGGGGATTGGAAAAGAATCAACATTGAATTACCAGTGTTTCCTGTGTACAACCTGATCCTTGTTGTTAGGTGTTACACGGGTGTGTTTGTTTGCATGTATGTGTGTGTGTATTTGTGTGTGTGTGTGTGTGTAAATGAATGGAAGTGCTGAAATCCCATCGGTATGGTGCAGATCTCGTGTCGTCTGCCAGGAGACTGACTGCAGCTCGTCTGCCGCTGTCCTGGGCCAAGAGTGTGTGACATGTGTGCAGAAAGACACTTAGTCTCATACCTTCTATACTATACTCATACTAATTATACTATACTATATATTACACAGGTTGCATTTGATTTTTTAGTTCTTGTCAGTAATTACATGTTTTTACCTGAGACAGCAGGAGTTAATCTTATCAGATCAACATGTTGTTGTATTCGGCCCATCAGATATTTTGCCATATTCTTGCAAGTTTTTAGAGTGTTATAGATGAATAAAAAGGAAACAGACAGCTTAAGGAGCCAAAAACCAAACCAAATTCAGTAACAAGCATGCTCGGCCAGTTGACTCTGTAGAGGAATTAGGATTATTACTAAAAAAGGAGGAATTTATGTTACTGTAGATTGATGGATATGAGAATGTTATTTGTTTCTTTTGTTATCAACAAATTAATTCCACTGGAAATTTTGGAAAGTTTTAACTTGGAATATGTTCTACAGAACAAGTTATGCTGTGATATTTTTGAAGAAAATACATATTTGAATGCATGTTTAAAGGTCAGTAATAACACTTCAACTTTTCTTAATGAAATCTGCACAAAACCAGCACTTTGTTTGCTGAAGTATGATGCTACATGGCTACACCATCTCCAGCTGGTTGCATTTCTTTCCCCTCTCTCCCAATTTCTTTCTTCTACCAAGCTGTCTAACATAGGCCAAGAATGCCCCAAACAAACAGTGACGTATAACAAAGATCCTTGGTCTAAATCAAACCGGGAATGCTTTGGTAACCCGCTGCGATGCAGATACATATATTTCTTGGTCAGCTTACCATCTTGCACAACCACATGGACTGAATAGTTGCACATGTTTAGGAAAACCTTTGATGCCCACAAAAAGAGAGAAAACTTGAATGAGTGATTGAGAACAGCTTCAAAATTGAGGACAGATGAAGAGGCTTCCTGTTCTGCACATTTCATCATTCACTGCAGCACCATCAGAGACACCAATAACATCTACATTCTCTTTATAGCTCCAGATTATTCCTTCCAAGTGACATAATCTTAGCTGACCAGTGGCCAGTTACATGTAGTAGTGTCATCATCAACACCATTGACACGGTTGAAGAAATTCAGAAAAGTGATGCATCAGGTCCCAGGGAATGTTGTAATGTTCAAGGAGCTGCCATGTTAAATTTCCCTTTTCTAGTGATGAGCAAGACCAGAGCAGATCCCCTGGGTGAGAGTGAGTTTGGTTGTTAGCGATGGACAGCCAGTGCTTCAAGGGCTTCCTACAGCTCACATCCTTACATATACCTAAAGTCATTGTGCAGGAATGCTGACAGGTTAACAGGTAGCATTAAAACAGGCATTGACAGCAAACACAGGGCCAGTGTCAGCCATGTTAACAACACTTACTTGACAGGGAGTAGTTAGGGTGAGAAAACCCAAGTGTAATCTCCTTTTTTTAGCCCTTATCTGTTAAAGTAGACATGCACTTTTACAGCAGGTAAATGATTTAACCACTTCATGCATTATATAGTTTTGCACTGAATTTTTAGTCTATGTTGTACTTTCTGGCTTCATCCAAATCTTTACATTTAATAATCAGTTAAGCTTCACCTTCCTTTGTACGGTTGTCATGCACCAGACTTGTACTTTCAATGAAAATATTGCTTTACAAAACATTAGTTTTCTTGGTATACCTATGTATAAGGAATGGAGGGGTGTGTACACATTGTCCTTTGTCCCTCTCAAGGTCTGGTATTGGACTGTGTTGATGTGTGAAGTATTTGAGGAATGCTCAAGGTTCCGCTTATCAGTTTAATCTGTTTTATCGCTCACTGGGTTCAAATTAACTGTTTCTAGATTGCAACTGATTGCTACAATTTGTGCTGTCTGCACCACAAATTGAGCTCGAACAAAGGAGAGCAGGATAAGAGAGAGGGATGGGGGGGGGGCGGTTGAGAAAGTCCAAAAGAAATTTAAATTTACAGACCGCAGCTACAGCTAGAGGGAGAATGAGGGAGGACGGCAGTGAGCCATGAATCGAAAAAGCCATCCGCATTAGCCGAAACACGTACTGTAAGGCTCGGTAAGTGTGTGAAACCTAATTCTTCCTCGGCTGTGTTTTTCTAAATAAGATCGGAGAGAACCCCACCTGCTACACACATACACGCACACGCACACACTGTTCTCGGACTTCACAGGAAGTAGATGTGATTGCAGAAGCATGACCTAACGCCAGCCGGTGTTTGTTTTAGGTCTCCCAGGTGACCAGAGGCTAGAGGAAGGAAACTGAGCCCTCAACACTAGAGACTGTCATCTAGGAACATGTTCCTCTCCGCATGTGTGTTTGTACGTCTGTGAGTGTGTGTGTGTATGTGTGTGTGTATGAATGTGGGTGGGTAGCACTCTGACCATCGAGAACAGATGTTTTGGACCACCTGGTGTAGCTGCTTGCAGAGTGCGCTGTACACACTCCCTCACACATATCAAGCACAACAGAAACACCCATTTGCATTAAGTCTTTTTTTTTTTGGGCTTAATTCTAAATCTTTTTGTTTTTCATATGTGACGCTTAGTATAAAACAACCTAAACTTAAAGTTTAATGTACATCAGTCTCTGTTTTCCAACCTGTCCATCCTGTATCCCTTATCCAGGTGTTAAAGGAGAGCGGCCCCCCACACATGAAAAGCTTCTTGACCCGCGTCACCGTCGGGGAGTTTTCTGCTGAGGGCGAGGGCAATAGCAAAAAGTTGTCCAAGAAGCGTGCAGCTCTGTCGATCCTGCAGGACCTGAAGAAGCTGCCCTTCATCCCTGCTGTGGAGAAACCCAAGACCCACTACAAGAAACGTACCAAGACCATCCTCAAGGTACTGCAGCTTGGTTTTCTGCGCACAAGCAATTCCTCATTTCAGGTTGTATATTCTGAAATATTCATGCAGAACATTTGTGACAAACTCAAAAAACATCTAGTCAGCATATTCTTGTACTATACTCCAAGACCCTAACATGATATTATCAGTTTTAGACTTAATACAGCAGACGTCCTGATGTATTATCACTGTCAGGATTCTTCTAAATAAAGTTCAATGAGTTCATTTTCAGAATTTATTTAAACATTTACTGTAATGACTACCAAAGGTACCAACACATGGTATTAGGAACGGCTCTGGTTGCTCAGTCATAATACGTTGAACAGCAAAATTATCCATTGTCAACATCTTAATTACTTGACTGCAAAGTGGGTAACAGTGACGTGAAAAATTCACAACATAATAGCAGCAGTGCCACTGACATCAAAAAATGTATGCTACTAGGAGATTTTGTTCCTGTTAATTTCCTTTGTCCCTCTTGTCAGTCCATCAGTTATAAATAACTAGATTTTCCATAAGTTACATTGTGTTCTACCAAACTATACAGCCAAAGTGACTGCAATGTGTCTCCTGTTTTCTTCCTAGACAGGACCAGACTATGGCCAGGGCATGAACCCAATCAGCCGTCTCGCCCAGATCCAGCAGGCAAAGAAGGAGAAGGAGCCAGAGTACCTGCTGCTCTCTGAAAGGGGGATGCCGCGACGCCGGGAGTTCATCATGCAGGTAATCAGTGGTTTTGTTTTATACACTCTTCATTTCTCTACTGTTGTTGCATTTTATATTACATGTGTGTCACTACAAGAAACCAGCATCCCTTCAAGGGCCTGTGGGATTGGAAAGGAGAAGGGTGAACAGATGAGGGTTACGTATGCACAGAAAGAGCGTAATTATCACTGAATTTTAATAAAACGCTGTATCTACATGGTGTGTGCAGCAGTGCTCTGTCTGTGACTACATGGGATGTGTTCAGGAGCAGAAACAAACGCAAAATCAAAATATCTAAGGATGGTTTGTATGAGGAATATGTTAAAAAAGGTTCTCCAAGTGGTTGGTTTCAAAAAAGAACAGGTATACACTGACTGTATTTTTGTTCAAGAAGAAGAAACATAAGCCAATGGCAAAACAAGGAGAAACTTCCTTTGTGTGGCTGAGGGCAGCCAGGAGCAGCATTATATAACCTCTTTACACTAGAACATGAGTTTCTAGTTTTTCCCCCTGGACTGTTATGTGGTTTCATATTTCAGTCGTGTGTAGTCCCAGTCCAGTCATGAGTGAACATCTCCACGTTGGAGGATGAAGCCTGAGGCAGTTTAGGCATAAGAACATTTCACATCTGGACGGAGCTTTCATGTGTCAAGTAAAAAAAAATTACGGTCCTTTCTGTTCTCCCTTAATGCTCAGACACCGAGCCCTCAGACTCGCTGGTTATTAATTGTTAGGATAAAGCACAGTATTTATGCTTAGTGTTGAAGCTCACAGATTCAAGAATTTTAAAATATTGCCAGTTTGTTGCTAGTTCACATGTATCCTGCTTTGCACAATGTTTGAAAGCTTGACAAGTGGAGATTTAGCTCTGGTACCATTTTGCATGTAGTAGATGATTTATAAAACTGGAAATTCTCTTCACTGTTTGTGTCTTGGACCTCCCTCTTACTCCCTCTTTTTCTCCTCTTGCTCCTGTCTCACCCTCTCTGTCTCTCATCCTCTCTGTTTCTTTTTGAAAAGTTCTGTTTGATATTCATTATTTTTATAGCTTGCAAATAAAGCTCAGGATAGATGAAACATTCATCTTAACTGCCCCGTTCTCCTCAGTGAAGCAGCCAACTGTTTTATAGTGTTAAATTGCCATTTCAAGTTGTGTTCGTAGTGAAGAAAGTGCGCAGACTGTCTTCTCTTTAACAGAAAGATAATAAATGTGGTCTGTGTAGTAAGGAACCAATATTCATTAACAGAATAAAATGTCATGATCTTGCTGCAGCAGCAACCTTTAACCCTTAACTTAGTTAAGTGTATGATTTGCAGTTTATCACTAATCCAGTAAATGAAGCAGGACTTTGTTTGATGGAGAAATCTCATCAGATGCCACAGCTTAAGTTTCAGAGGTGCTTGAAGTATTTGAGGTCGTGCATAAAAAAGCCACATCATTACCAGTCAACAGGAAAACGGGTTATGAAACTCTGTCAATTAGTTCATTGTGGTTAAAACCCGGCACTGGCACATAACTTTTGGTCTGCCTTTGATTAGATCTGCTTAGTTCTTATTAGAAACTGGCTCCACTGCTCTGTATTTAATCTCCATAAGTTTTACAGACTCACAAGTTAAAGCTGCCTTATAACCTCACACAACCATTTATGTGAGTCTCTATAAGTACACTGACATTAGGGCCAAATATTAAGTTAAGAAAATATTATGAAAAGAAATCTCCATTTATTAATTATTTTAAAAAATTACTTAAACACATAAATAGACAGAGACTGTTCATCAACATTATCAACCAAACGTGCAACATATTTGCATGATCATTGTAAAGTTTCTCCAGTTTTGCAATAATGTTTTCTTGATGGGACAGGAAAGCGTGTTTTTAGCCATCATCTTTGATAAAGGGGAGTTCTCCTGCATGTCTTTCTTCAAACTTACTTCATTTGGCGTTGATCAACGAGCAGCTCCCCTCCTCCTGCTGGATGCTCTCCAGTGGCTGCAAAGTTGTCGCTGACTTTTGATTTGCTATCTTCTCCTGGCTCGTGTTTGCACTGCAACTTTTTTTGTTCAGTTTTTTTTAAGTACTTTCACTTAGATGTTTTTGACAACTTTAGTAGACACTGCATGTCTCTCCTGTTTTTAAACTGGTATGTAGTGCTGTTTCAAACGCGTATAAATCTGAGCTGTTGTTTGTTATTTCAACTAATAGCTGTTTGAAAATCTCCCATCCCTAGTAAGCAACAGGGCTTAAACTCATCACTAGATGGAAAAAATGTCTCCACAGAGTGTGATATGCATTTATTAAGTGACCATATTTTAAAATCTTAAGAAAGTATGATTTAACTTAATTTAGCATTTTGATTGTTTGAGGCTTTCCTTTTCATTTCCTGTCATGGCCTACTCGATGCATCTAGATGAGCACTCAGTCATACCACTTTGAGTAAGTGCACTGGGGCCTCACTGTTCACAGGCTTTGGCTCCCAGAATGTTATTTGTGGAGTGTAATTATCTGTTTGCATAACAAAACGATGTCTGATATTCTCTTGGAAATCTGCTTACATTCTGTGTAGACAGATTTAATGTTTTGGGATCACTGAAAAACAAACACCTCACTTGGAGGCTTTTTGTTGCAATGTAAATTGCAAGGCAGATTTTGCCCAAATGTTCTTGGCTAAAATTGAACTAAAGTGTGACAGGAAGAGAAAAATCATGAGAAAAGTGCATGTAGTATTGTTCTCAGCATGCCATTCAGTGGTTTATTTTCACAGGATGTCTCCATGCAGTCACAAAATGTGAATCTTGAAATGTTATTCATGTCATTATCTTGTGTGTGTGTGTGTCTGTGCCTTTGTTTACATTCATGCATGTGTAGGTGAAGGTAAATAACGAGGTTGCCACGGGAACAGGACCCAACAAGAAGGTGGCTAAGCGGAACGCAGCGGAAGCGATGCTCCTTCAGCTAGGATATAAGGCCTCCACAGTCCCTCCAAACCCCGCAGAGGTACAAACTCTACTGAACTTCACGTTGATTGAATTTAGTTCCTGATAAGTGTAAAAGCTAGTCCTAGTGTGTACACGCTGTCAGTGCCCTACCAAGGACTAGCTTAAGTGATCACAGGACTGCAGTTTACAAGTGATTTGATTATAGATGTCCAAGTAGCATATTTATATGCATATCACGAGTAGAAACAAGGTCACTGGAAATCAGCACACTGACCCACAAACCACAAACTGGTTCAGACAGACAGGCTTTTGATCCCAGTTGAATATTCAATCAGCTCAAAAGCACTGTCAGATTGATCGATATTAAATATAGCTATTAGCTACTGCCCTAGTGTTTATAATTACGCCTGAGACATCCATCATACATTTATGTATTATGTTTCACAAATATGATTTATACCTCAAAAATGTATGCTTATAAAATGTATGAATGTAAAATTGTCAAACTTAATAGATGCACACTGCATTTTATTGAGTGAACATACAGTAAAGTAGGTCACTCTGGGTAATATCATGTAAATATGAGAGTTTCTACAAATGCTGTGATGTATGTGAGTTGTGCTGCATCTCGTAGTCCTGCCAAGCAAGCAGCAGGGTTCCTGTACAGCTGTATGTTGAGGGATTACATAAAGAAATTATCTGCAGCATTCCTATTATGTCTAGACACTTAAGCAGAATTCAAGAGAAACTGATACTCTGTTGATTCATCACGTGTTCCAGTGCTGGTGACCTATTATGTAACATGTTTCGCTCCTCTGAACCGAACGTGCTTTGCAAGCAACCATTGATCTCCATCATCTTTATTCACCTCATTGGTTTTTAAGCTCAGGGGAGCAGATTCAGATAGAGATGATGTTGCATAACCAGGCTTTCTGTGGAATATTCATTGCTCCCCAGACAGCTCATTACTTAGATGTGTGCTACGGCGTATATCTTATTCAAATATTCATACAGTATAGATAAAGGTTGACAGATTGCTCTTTTCTGAATGACTGTAAAGATCACAAAGACACCACAATGCAATTCATCGTCAACACGAGGGATGATTTGTGCGTTCGAGGCCTAAGGTTGACTGTCAGTTTTAGAAAACCCGGCAGGTCTATTTTTTAACTTTGTCCCCTCCTACATTCTCACACTTAGTCCAGCAGTCATGAAGCTTACATATACTATCTTTGTAGAATTTGCCATCATGGACTTTCAGAAAGTGGTCCACAGTAGCAATGATGATAATAATGATGCAATTTTTAGTACCCTAAAACAAAAAAAAAAAAAACACAACTTTTAATCATCAAACTTGCTGCGTAATCAGTTCCAGAGTTAAAGTGCTGCATAACTCCTCATCTTAGACCTTAGGCCACAAACTTAACGCTCACTCCTTGTTATTTTCCTTTGGTGTCATCTTTGTACAAGACAGTCCGGCTCTGGCTTTTTTCAGTTTGGTCTCCTATGAAGCTACCTCAGAAAAATTTCCAAATCTTCAGCACGTTAGGCTTTAAAGGCGTTGAACCCTCTGCACAGTGAAAATGCTGTGGTTGCTTTTGTGACAAAGAAATGGGTAATGTTGCACACAAGTTATCAAATTTCTTTTTGTGTGTTTTATGTCTAAACCCTATAAACTACTGTGTTTTGATGTCTGGGGTTTCAGATTGATGAGAGTCTGCTGTACTGGAAATAAGCAGTCTTGCTGTTTAACTAATTCCTGGCACGAGGTGAAACCTTTCTGGTTACACTCAAGGAAGAATATTTTGACAGAATGGAGTTAGTAGCTAATACATTGGCTTTGCATTGGCCTGACAACTCTAAAAACATCTCTATAAGAATTACTTGGACAGCCGTTTTTTCCCCAGGTCCTCAGACAACCCCATCCTCTATGGAATGATTAAACAGTGTTTGCCGAGCTCCTGTTTTGTAGGAAGGGTTGTCTCTCTTTATATCCCTCTTTTCCTTTCCTGGTTCCCCTTTTGTTGGGAGCTGTGATACACTACATTCCCACAGTGGGATTGTGGGTGATATGTGCAAATGCATGTCACACACATCTTAAATAATTTGTTTTCCGTTTTCACACACGCGTTTTGTGGCACTGTGTGTTTATGCGCGCAGACACGGCAGAAAGTAACACACTGATTAAAAGCCTTTTTAGTTACCAAACACTGACAACCCCCCTAATTAAGTAGCTGGCTTAGACAGACACTAGGTTCCTTAAGCATCCCCTCCTGTGAGCGTTCGTCTCTTTGTGGTCCAAACAGTAGGAAGGAACTTGTCTGACATGCGTGAAGGAGCTGTCTGTTCAAGAATCTACATCTCTCTTACCTCCCCCTTCTTTCCTTCTCTCCACATCACTACAGATGGACAACAAAGGCTGGAATGGACAAAAGGCGTCATTTACCGAAGCGACGAATAACAGTGAGTATCGGCACAACTCCCTGTGTCTCTTTCCATTTCCTTCTCCTCCTCCTCTCCAGCTCTCCATTGCTCTCTCCATCCCGCAGGTGGTTTTAGCCGCTGAGATGGCCCGGCGTTTAATCTCTGTGACTGGTCAATGGGCTTCTGACTGTCAGCTTAATCGGCCGTGCGTCCTCGTGGGGAGTTTACGAATGCAGGCTCATTCACACAGGCTTACAGGGCCGGCACACTGAGGCCCTCCGGGGAGTCCCCCCTCTGCCTTCCTGTGCAAAAAAAAACGTAGCCTTTCACTCAGGATTAACACACAAGCACACTGGTACATAGATGCACACACACATATTCTTAATCCTACACACAGAGACACAAAACGTTAAGACAGGATGTATGATAATATGATATGACGATATATGAAGCAAGATATATCTCACTTAGCTGCGTGTCTCCTTCACATACCAACTGTGGATAAAGTGAGATAAGATTCTCGTAAAAAAGTCTTGGAACTTTGAGGCAACTTTACTATCATTATTATCACTGCTAAGGAGGCAGTTTGTGTACATTTTCAAGAGGATTTATTCTGTTGACTCTGGTGATCCTATTAAATAATCATAAGATAACTAAGATGTCAGAATGTTTAGCATAACCTACTAAACATTGCTTTGTTACGTTTCCATCACAGACTTGTTCACATGCTTAGGTGAGCATTTAGTCCAAAGGACCATTACACCCGATAACAGCATCACTGAGCAGCTAGAGTGGGTGAAAACTCTCAGTCTTGTTCAGTCTCATGGAGCATTGAACAAACCAGCATGTCAAAGGGCAGCTTACCAGACCCCCATTATAGCTGACAAATGCTGCCATGTGCTGCTTTATTAAATTAGATTCTCATTTACTGCAGCAAGTTGACAGTAACCTGTTTACTTGACAGGTTTTTGTTTTATCTCTGTCAACGAAGAAACAAAGACCTTAAGGATGCAATTTTGTAGAAAACAGCTGTTCTCTATCAATCATATCTGTTAAGTTGGCATCTGTTAAGTCTCATCTGTAATCAAAATAAAAACATTAAAAAACATTTTCCTCAACAAAGTCAAACGACATTTCAAAACTTGACACACTGTTTTCAGTTTCCTGGTCTCCAGAGTCTGGAAACAATGTTGTTTTTCCATTTATTCAACATGATGGGGGAGTTAGGTACATTTTTATTTATTCCAGGTGTAAAAATTTGAAGAATTCATAGTCATGATGTTGCTTAAGCACTTAACATGTATTGTAATATCCGAGCTTGTTTTGTTGTTATTTTCCAGCTTAGTAAAAGGATGCACTGCAAGGAGTCTCACTTCAGATGCCAGCAAAGTAAATGCCAGCAGCTTGAGAAAGAGCAGTTTAGGGGACAAATGAACAGTCTGTGAAATGTGGAGCAGCAGAGTGGAAAACAAACAGATAGCCTTATTAGATTCAAATGTGCTGTCGTCACTCGGCTCTAATGGAGGCTTTTGGCAGGGTCTGCAGCACTCTGACATTGTGTATCCAGCTTCAGTCTGGAAAGGAGAATGAATGTGATGTTTCAGTTTTCTCATGTTGAAGAGAACAAACAGAATGGTAAGACTAATCACTCTGACATTTTAAGTTTGCTTGTTGCTGCATAAGACTTGATATACAGAATACGGATGAGAACTAAACCCTAACCACATCTTATGTAGCACTCTTGTGTGATTTAGTCCAATTTTCCAAAAGATATATCATCTTAATGTTGTTTATAGATAATTGTTTTTAGATAAATTATTTTTGATGATTGTGGTTTCCTTGTTAGTCCAAGCTCCACAGAAAGCCCAAAACATCCTAGATAATGAAGTTTTCTTACTTGCTGATTATGAATGTTTTTTGGCTTGGAGCTTGTCTTTGGTCCTGTGCAATTTCCGCTCATATAAATATATGTATAAAATATTGTTTTTTTCTCTTTTTAACACTCAGCATGAGACTTTACTGTCTGCTAATATCCTCTTTAAAGCCCAAACCGCAGAAGACTCGCAAGATGCTAATGTCTGAATAATGTTTATAGCATAAACACCATTCAAGACTCACTCAAACTGATACAGCTGGTTTCAGTTTCCTGTGTGTCTTTGATGGCTGAATGGAAGACGTTTCTGGTTTGTCTGTTGTTTTGATTGACTAAGCAGTTTATTGAATAGCAGTGGCAAAAACTAAACCAGTTTGCAGTATTGCCTTGTGTTTGTCAAAATTAGCTCCCTGGCGTCAAAATTATACGAGTCTTTTATGTGATAAACAGTAATAACTGTAGTTTGCTGAAATGTGCTTGGAAGTATGAAAGCAAATAAAATTAGAGTTGTTTGTCTTGAATTATTTTTCTGCAATCAAAGTTTAAAGCTTATTGCTACTTATGGATGTTTCACGTTCTGCTCTTGACAGACATGAAGTGTTTAAATTACAGGAGTTGCTGAACAGTTAGGTTCCTTTTCAACATTAAATCAAATTTAAAGGGGTTTTAAAGTAATGAACCCCAGCTGACAGTCTTGTTTTTGCAAACCCTCGAGTGGATTAACTTTTCACCTTGCAGCAGTGATGTAAAATGTACTTCATGGTGTGTCAGTGCTCTGTGACTTCACTGTTGAATAGGGCTTAGTATTGCTGAAAATGACCCCTGTATCAAATAGTACTGAAAGTTCTCCAGTCAAATGATGCCTTCATTTGATCCTTTTTGATCATACATTTATTTTGGTTTTGCTTGCAGCCAGTCACTGATATGTGATCAGCCCACTACTGCAGCAGCTACAGTTTGTGGTACGGTTAAGTCGAACCAAATGTATTAGATAAAGTTGATAGCTCAGTTTGCCGATGTGCCACCAAAAGACGTTGTTTGGGATGGAAGTGGTGCCATTTAAGAAACTGAATACTTTAATTTACAAGTATCAAATAAAGTGCTTTATTAGTATTATTGTTTCATTTGATGCATTGATTTTTTTAGCGATACTCTGCCGTACTGTCAGATGTGCTTACAAATGCAGCAGTGCAGCAGTTTCTGTCTACATCCAACTTCACTCTTCAGTGATGCCTGCTGTAGGTGCAACAAGCTTGAAGTGTACAACCAGAGAGGACAGAGAAACACTTGTTGTAACCCTAATACTCTTTTTGTTATAAACCCTAAGGTTTCAGTCCTTGTTGTTTTGCAGACATATAATGTTGGTTAAGTTAATAGCAAGTGTGTTTTAATAATACAGGTAGGTAAAAAATGACATGTATCAACCACTGGGGGCAGAAAACAAACCTTTTTCTGCTACTCTATCAGAAAAACACCAGAAGAAGAGCAGCTCCTCTTATGTCATTCATGTATTAAAAGAGCTGGACATGGTGTGGCTAGTCAGCTTTTCCACTAATCCGTCCCAGTGGCCAACCATGGTACTACAGCTAAAACCTATTTGGTTTCCACCATTATATAATAAACAATAAAGAACTTACATTTAATTGAATTACTTCCATGATCTGTTTACAGTGCAACCAAACAAACTTTGGGTGGGGAGGATTCATACTGTCACGTAATGAATTCGTAATTTGAATGTTGTCTTTCATATTACAGGGAATTGCGTGCATCCATCAAATTTTGTCTTGTTGTTTGTGAATCTGTTGCGTATGGCTGTATAATTTAAATCCTGTACAAGAAAGGCGGACTCCGCCACTAGCAGTAAAAATCAAATTAAAGATTTAGTTACAGAATGACTGATGCTGAGCAAACCATGGCCCATAAGTAGCATGAAAATCTCTCTGATTATAAACGTGTATATACGACCAAAAAATGGGTTAGTTGTATAATAGTGCATGTTTGTGTCCGAGCTAACATACAAACTGTTCTTCACACAGCTGCATTATGTAAGACAAAGTGAAGGAAAATAGGTAAATGTGTCATAGGCGGTTCACTTACGGCTCCAGCCTTTCCTTCTTGCTCTTCCAAATAAAATAACATGCCCCCTTCAAGCACCATCAAGCACTCATTGTGTTTGTGTATGTGTACATATTAAAGTGTGCACTTCTGTCCTCCGGCCTGTGTGAGCCGTGGGATGCAATGCTACAACAAACAGGGTGGCTTCAAAGACATGAAGGGAGTGTAAAGAGAAAGAAGAGAAAGGAGTAAGAAGAGAGTGATTTTTCTCCCTTCTATTCCCATGGGTATTGCAGCAGGGCTTTTCACTCGAGTTGCCACATTTCATTTCCTGCTGTGCATATTTGTGTGTGTGTGAATGTGTGTCTGTGCGTTGTGTGCATGTGTGAACTATGTGAGGGTCTTGCTCCACCGTGGTGATTTATAGCGGCGGGCTCCGGCCCTATCTGTTTTCGATCAGTCTCATGCTTGGCTCTGGCTTCCCTCCAGCGCTCCCCTGGCCCACCGGACGCCGAGTCTGGGTGGGACCCCTCCAAAACTGCCTGGAATCAGCACCACAAACACACACACACACACGCGCACACACACATGCACACACTCTCCCTTACTCGTTCATTCCTCACGTCTCAGCCTCACTCTGCTTCTCCCCTGCTCTCTCCTCCCTGTAACTCTCTCCCTCTCTCCTTCTTCATGTACACAGTTTCACAATCTCTACCCAACATCCTCACGCACAAACACACTCCGTCACTCTTACTCATTCACTTTAACCGTCTCTTCCTTTTTGTTTTACTCTTACTCTTTCTCTCGCTGTCACGCTCTCACTTGCAGTCAGCTGACAACAGCTTTAAACACTCAATCACATGCAAACATGCAAACATCCTCGCAGGCACGCCCACACACACTTCAGCAGACAATCGCACACACTCACATGGATTGCATTCACCCTCCCCAGCCCACACCGCTGCAATATTCTTTGTCCACAGCTGATGTCATGTTGGCTAACACCTTTCATTTTTTGTGATACATTCAGAATGTACAGGCCTGCGATTTTTACTTGCGTAAATTCAAATTAAAGTTGTCATCATGATTGGGAGTGGGGGGAAAAATCCTTGCAGTTGTGTCATTGCTGGCATGGGGCAGTTTGTTGTAGTCTGAGCAATAAGTCCTGGATTTCATTGCTGTTTCCTTCAGCTTCTCTGTTTCTCTGGAAAGGAATGCAAACTTCATTGTTCATAATGCGAAACACTGTCTGCAGGTTCCCAGAAACCTTATACCAAGTGAGCGAAAGTGTCTGTGATTGTATTTGTGTATCTTTGTGTGATGGTAATGTTAACTCAAACAGGAAGTAGCCTGTCAGTCATGCGCTCACTCTCCCAGCTGTTGGTCTGTACGCACACACAAACAAGCACGCATAGACACACACTGACACAAACACACACACACAGCTGGTCTTCCTGTCTCTGGTGACCTTGGCTGGGCGTCAAACACTCCGCATGGTTTTCACATCCACTCATCCCCACCTCCTCTTCCATTTGAACTGGCTCCCAGCTCATCCTTCCCTTTTATCCTTGTTCTCTTTCTTTACATCTCCTCTTCTTTCACATCTCGTTCTCCTTCCTCCCGCTGTCACAGCAGCCACAAAGTGACAAAAGTGTGGAACCTCAATCTGTCGGTAATTCCTCCTTCCACCTGTCACGACCATTGTGGGACAGTGATGTCAGAGTGCAGGGAGCCAACATAAACGAATAAGATTTATCCAAACGGTCTGGATCGCAACACAGTCTTGGAGCGCTGTTGTGCTCAGCTGGCTGGATCTACAGCATTTCTGGTCTGAAAAGTAAGTGCCGCGGCCGTTTGGATCCAATCTGCTCTAGACGTTTCCCCGAGCCACCGAAATATTCTCACAAGAACCTTGATCTGAGACCCAACCTGCTTCCGAGATCCTGTTGGGTCTTCATTTGATGAGGCGTTATAAGTAAAACAGGATGCTGGTTAGCTGAAAGAGCCGTTTCCCATCAGTGATGAGGTCATAGACGCTCTGTTGATATTGGTAGATGCTCCATTTGTGTGTGCGTGTGTGTGTTTGTGTTTGAGAATGTGAAAAAAAAGAGGCTTTGTGTGTTTCCCAGCAGACACTTTGATAGTGCTCAGAGGTGCCAAACCACATGAAACCGTCATCTACGTTTTTGGTGATGAAATGCCAGTATGAGAGCCACACACACACACACAGGCTTGTGCACACACACACATGCACTCAATGGGACTGTCTGGTAGTGAGTGACAGAGAAATTTATGTGCAAATTATTTGATGCTTAATAAT
>JAPZDY010000013.1:10698610-10712822 GCA_029783645.1 Ctenochaetus hawaiiensis | reverse complement strand
CTGTCTGGTAGTGAGTGACAGAGAAATTTGTGTGCAAATTATTTGATGCTTAATAATGAGAGTCTAATAGCGCTTTTTCTCTCTTCTTTTCTCCTCATCTTCTACCTGTGTCCTTTTCTGCTCCTCTATGAACCCTGTGACCTCATCTTTGCCTTCTTATCCATTATGTCTGTATCTATTTTTCCACCATTCTCCTTCCTTCCTCCTCATCTCTGTCCATTTATTCATTAATCACACCTTTAATTTGTTCCTTTTTTTCTCCTTCTCTCCCCATCACCTCAATCTCCTCCTCCATCCATCCATCCCCTCCTCTTCCTTGACCCCACCAGCTCAGAAGGGTTTGCTCCACCTCAGCCCAGACGTCTACCAGGAGATGGAGGCCAGCAGGAAGCAGGGGGGCAATGCTCCGGGCCCCGGCGGCAGCAGTACCGGCTCCGTCAACTACATGACATCCAAAGACATGGGCCCCTGCTCTGCCCCTCTGCCCCCAGGTCACCCTCCATACTACAGCGGTTCAGCCTCTTCACCCAGCCCAACTGCTACCATGGCCAGGGAGCTGCTGCTTAACGGCCAGTCACCCACAGCTGATGCCTCCATGCCCATGAAGGGGAAGAACCCCACCCTGGCCTGTGGCGTCTCAGTGCAGCCTGCACAGCAACTGGACTACCTTGCTCGCATCCAGGGCTTTCAGGTAAGACGCAAGAATGCACTGTATAAAATTTAAGGTGGAAGTTCCAGTATCATACTGCCTGAGTCTTCCTTTGTTAATTTTGGCGGTCAAAACAAATTTTAACAGTGTAGTTATCATATGATTGTATGAACAGTCGCTCACTCACAATTTAAACCTTATGAAATATGACTTTTCCTAAAGCTTCATAAATAAAATATTATAATTTACAAATATGTACAACATTTTGGTGTTAGAGGAGATGCTTTTTATTTCAGGCAAGGAGGAGCACCTCCATCATAAATATTGCTAACTGTCATTGTCCACGCACAGTGTTTCTGTGCAATTGATTATTAATATCAACACTCAAGGTTTATTTATTTTTGGCTGAACATTTCATTTGCAAACTTTCTTTTTGCATTCCTTGCCCACTTGGACTTTGTCATGTGCTCAGATTTCAACAATATTATTACAAAAGTAATTTGCTGTTACTAATAGATTTATAACAGCTGATAGAAATGATGGAAAACTAGTAAAGTGAGGCTTAAGCTGTAATAAATTTAAATTTTTTCTGGGAGGCAGCTTTGCACATTGCACTGTGTTGATGATTTGTTTCTTCTGGGTAAATGCCCCATCAGGGAGACTTCCATGCAAAGAGGCATGCAATTGTTTCCAACTTCACATTTATTTCACTTGTGGAATGTAGGCTTGTTTTTTATTTGAACTGTCATGAATTAGGTCAGAATCTAAACTTGGTCAAACTATGAGACACTCTACAGTACAATCATACAGTATGCACTCATGCTAAAGTGACAGCACAGATGTTAGCGTGACCGTGCATAAATACATCCCCCCACACACACACTCACAAACACAGACACACACACACATTCACAGTCACATTCCTGCCCTGATTCTTCTCCCTCTTGGACATTGCTGTAAATAAAAATATGTTCCGGATCAACCTGTGTGGCTAGCCACACACACGCAGACTTACACACACACATTCGCACCCACAGACATGCACTCACAATCACACAATACTGAAACCCTCTTCACATTAGACTTGCAGGCTTTATGCATCAAAAGCACGTCCTTTAGCACGATACCACTTAGAAAAGCCTTTCCGAGAAGAAGAGGGTAACGAGAGTGGTGCTCCAACAGAACAAGTGGACTAACACACTATCCGTTTTCTGTTTCTCACTGTGGAAAATATTGGCAGGCGTTGGGTTTAGAGCTGGAACTAAACCTCACAGGTGCTTCTGTCATTACCAGGCCGGACACACACAGAACAGAAAACACACACTCGCTGTGTGTGCAAAATAGTAGACTGCCCAGTGTCTGTTTTAATCAGTGCCGGCCGATCTGCTGTGCATACCATGCCACTGATACCAGCGCCTGTTCATTTAAGCTGCAGATGCTTTTTATCAGTTTGAGTGAAAACATTTTATCTTAACCTGCTGAGGGTTCCTTTGAAAGGCCTTTGTTATTGCTCTGAGCCTTCCTGTGTGTGTGTAACCTGAGAGAGCGGTGCTGCCTGGCCAAGCCCAAACACACTTGTACATATGCACACACACAGGCAGAGACACACTCACACACACTCACACAATCACACAGAAGGTTCTGTTTAGTGGAAATGGAAGAGTTGGGCTAAGCCTGTGTGTGAAGTTTTAAGGCCTTGTCAGTCTCATGCTGCACAAACCATATCACATAAATATGAGTATATTCTCTGTCTGTGCTTCCTTACATGCATTGATCTGAGGAAACGCACACACACACACACAAGTATCACTCACATATTTCTTTGTGCGTGTGTGTTTCTTAAGCGAGAAATTCAGGCTGTAATTGAGACATGCAGACAATATGTGTTCTATTGAGGGAATGTTTCATATCATGTGGGTTTGTAATGAGAACCTCTGGTTGCCTACAAAGCCATGTTATGCAGACTTTTTAAGGCTTATGTATTCTTATGTTTTTCCTGGACTAAACCACCACGGATTTTAAATGCTTTCACAAAAAAAAATGCACTTGTCTGCTTTTCCACTCCACACGTGATGCACTGTTTTATGTCAAGCCAGCTTGCTCTTGATCACACTTGACAACAAACAAGCGCTCAAATCAGCTATAATTTTTTTTTGTTTTAATGTAATGTGATAAAAAGTTTCTTGTCTGATTAGCAACTTTGTTTTTGTTCTGTTATTATGTTATCAAAGTGAGAGGATTACAGTGACCGCCCAACACTGGATTAAAGCAGCGAAGCAAGCGCTGAGGACTTTCTCATAGTGTCTGTTTCATCCATCCAGACAAAAGCCCGAGTCTACCTGCTAAGCTGTGCTTTTGATTTGATAGGAAAATAGCCTCTAGTAGAAGTTCTGACTGGATAAGCAACAGTGTGCTGTACTCATGCCAGCTTGGAGCAAGGATGCTGGCACTTTCCCCAGTATGTTTGTATGTATGTGTGTGTGTATTTCCTATTAATCTGGCTGGCGTGTTGTTGGCACAGCGGGTTTGTGTGCTGGAAGTAGGGCAGAAACAAAGAAGCTGGAGGTAATAGACAACACATGGACCAAGGAAGAAGTACTGAGTAAGAGCCACGTAACAGATTCTCTTTCTCTTTGTTCCTGTATCTCTCTCTTTGCTCACTTTAATCATCTTTTTGCCATCATAATTGCTTCCTCTCTTCCTTTTTCTTCCCCTTTGCTTCCACAAATTTACTTGCTCTCTGATTTCTCTCACCTGACTGTGGAGTCGGAGGAGGTTGAAGGGTTTGACCCTGGCATTGCAGTCACCAGCTGCCCATTTACTCAGCCATCACATCACTTAATAGAGTCATCACACACTGCCATCGCTTCACATTATTAGCTGTTACCTTCCTTTAATGCAAGCAGGACAGTTTTATATGGAAAATCAATGATTGATGGAAATCTAATCTTTTTTTTCCATGATACACACCTGGACTGAGACAAATCTGCTGCCTGAGAGCCAGTTTTATTTCATTCCTTCACATCAGGCTGCATGCACTTTATTCCAATAACCCACTTTGTTGCTTGAGAACAGGAGTGTTTATCTGAGTCGCGCTCTCTGATTGTCGCTGTCGGAAAGTGGAGTTGGAGTGATTTTGTAGTGGACTGGTTAACGAAGGAGGGGAAAGGAGCGAGGAGAGACGAAGAGAGAGAGAGAAGAAGATAGTGTGGATGAAAGACTAATACTGAGAATGATTCTTCAAACGTTAACAATAATTTTGCATTTCAAGTTACATCATTGGCTCTTGATGATCATACGAACAAATTGGAGTGATAACATGTTTCAATTTTTATGGATTTTGAAGCTCCAAAACATTGCTGCTGAGGCTGCATCAGAGCTTTATTAAATGTCATGAGGTTGCAATTGTTCAACTGTGCAGAGCTGACAGCTCCACTGAACTCAAACAAACTCTTTCTCCACTTTGAGGATGAGTAACTGGAACAGTGACAGGACGTCCAACACTCACAAAGTCAAGCTTGTAAAGAACAGCACAAGTAGAACATTTGCTCCTCAGGCAGAGTGGCGAACAGGGCAAAAGGACTTGATAACATTACTACTTGGGATTAACTTGCAAACTTTAGGTTTGGTAGATTTTACAGGATTGGCTGTAAGTCACGAGGTAAAGTGGATTGTCAAAAGGTTTATGGTTCGATCCCTGGCTCCTCTTGTCTGCATGTTAAAATGTCCTTAGCCAAGAAAATGGACCCCATAAGCTGTGAATTAGTGTGTGAATGTTGTCTCTCCCTGCATGGCGGCCTCTGCCACCAGTGTATAATGTGTGTGTAAATAGGTGAATGCTTACTTGTGTTGTAAAGCACTTTCAGTGTCCACTAGGGCTAGAAAAATGATTTAAAAATTATCAAATAATAAAAAGATGAAAAAAAATTATATCCACCATAAAAAGCTGTTGATTGGACGTTTAAATTGCATGTCATTACCCTGCCCTCTGGTTAAACCATGTATAGATGAGATGAATCTTGCTTAAACAAAGGTGCATTATAAAAACAATGACACAGAACAGTGAGCACACATCTCATTATTATTACTGTGCATGATACAGTAAGCCATGTTCCTAAGTATCTGGCGGGTACAGTGAATCTAGCACCTTTTTCAGCATGAATTAGAAATTACACCCCTCCTGAGGGGGTTTTTTGGTTGTGCAAATGGAAAATATGACAGATCTTTTTGTGTTGTTGCAGAGATTTTAACTGTTCTGTTCTGTGTTCTGCTCTCATGACCTGCATAAAGCATAAGCAGATACATTACTCTTTATTATTTGAGTCTCTGTAAAAAGTTAGTTCTCTCAAATAATAAGCACTGGATCATTCTCATGCGTGACATCATTGTTGCACTGTGAGAAATACAAAAACTGACGGTCAGGTGTTAACTCTAAGTGTCACAGGATATTGCAGCATTTTAGAAATTGTTAATATCCTCTTGCATATGGCGATTAAGGATCAGCATACTGTATTATAAAACCCCAGGTTGCGTCTGGAGAAGTTGAATGGTATCTACAGTATCTATCAGTTTTGTCCACCTGCTAAATCCAAATGCAATAACAGAGCAGAGATAGTGATCAGCTGAGTTATGTTATCTAGCCATGACAGGCTTAACTGGAAAGATGGATTTGGAGGGAAGGGAGGGCCCGTGATCTTTGATGTGCTGGAATCAGAACTTCTATGTTGGAAATCCCATGTTAATGAAAACACAATCCTTGGCGGGTGGCTGGTGTTGAAATCCATTCAGTACAGTTCCCAGGATTTCTCACACTTTCACGTTGTTTGTTCTTCTCTCTCTCCACTTTCTTCGTTGGCTGTGTAGAAAAAACCCCTTCAGATGGTGCCGACTACACCTTGTATCCTGCCTGGCAATTTCTACCCTCCTTTTTTTTTTCCACCCCTTCTTTTTCTCCTCTGCTGCTCACTCTCATCTCTCTGTATCAACATCAAACTCCTGATCTGTTACAAACGTTCAAAGGCTCCAACAGTTTGTTTCCAACTTCCTTGTCATCGTCTCATTCCTCCACTCTCTGTTTACACTGGGATTTGCGTTCGAAAAATACATTTTGGGATGGCTAATCCCACAACGTTTGATTCCTGCGGCAGGGTGATGGCTTCCAGCTGCGCTCTGCAGCGTGTTTGTGTGAAGAGCGATCTTCGAAAACAAGTTTGTCGGTGGTATAAATCAGACCTTTAATGCTGCGCTGGCTCGGCGCACAGTCTCTCTGCTTACATGGTGGCCTTCTGTGTGCGTGTCGGTGCGTATGCCTGTGTCTGGGTGTTTGGCAAAACTGAGTGATGATGTTTTTACGCCACAATCAAGCCCATTTGCAAAACTTTAAATCAAATAGCCTCAAATGCCAGCACAGCATATTGCACATTTGAATATGCAGCATATTTATTTTACTCTACTTGCTTTTGTTGTTTGTATTTTGATAATATTGATCATATTTCATGAAGTTCTCAGCACTTGGTAGTAATAATATCTGTGTGCCAGCCTGCTCTCAGGATGGTGAGATGGAGGGTGTGTAAACCTGGCACTTTTTTAGGAATTCAAACATTTTCTGTCACTGTAGAAACAGCTAGCCTGACAATGTCCAAAGGTAAATAAATCCACTGAGCTTGGCAACCTCACATAAACAAGACTCAGAGAAGTTACTGCTCCCGGCAAAGAAATAGTCCGACACAACCCCAGTAAAACCACAAATTAAGGTTTATACCCTTTGTTTTTGTACAAATTAAACAAACAAGATATAACATGTCAAGTAGTGAGCCTTAGAGGTGCTGGTGGCTAGATTATTTTTGGTCCCTATGTTTTGAAAAGACCCATGTTAGCTGTCCTCCGCTGCTTCCAGACTTAATGCTAAGCTATAGTTGACTGATGGCTGTAGCTTTATCTTTAAACTCTTAACGTCAACCGTTTGTGGAAAATTTTGCCTGTTTGTAGCAAAAGAACTATCAGATATAGATGAATGTATAGATGATCTAACAAATCTAATTATGTTAAAACAAAAGCTTAAACATTTTAATCTAAGCAGTGCTTAGCCACTTTGAAATAAGCTTAAGCGGATAATGTTGATCCAGTGGATGAGAACAGGTTATTTTAACATAAGTGACCAGAAAACAAATACACATATTTCCCAAAGTTTTGAGCTATTCCTTTAAATTGCACTTTACTTTTGTGCAAAAGTAATTTTAAAAGAGTGGATCTTGTGCACATCTCTGTATCAAGAATTATGGGCCCATCAGAGGGGCAGGTACAGTCTTGTTCTTCCAGCATGGAAGAAACATAAATAATGACAGCAAAGTATCTGTATCAGTTTTTTATAGCATGCAGAGTTTTTTTTCTAGTATTAAGCAAGAAACCATGACACAGTCAGGCTAAAATGTTTTTTTTTTAAAAACTAATACTTGGCTGCAGATCTGATACATTTTGCAAATGTTTAATCTATCATATGGCTGACGTATTAGACTGCACTGGGATACAAACTGGGTTTTTTTTCTGGTCATTCAACATATTTCTTTTTATCATGTATTACCCTACAAAATTTACTTTGTAAATTGATGATAATAACTGGGTTCGTAAGAACTTTGAACCTTCTTCGTCCAAGACGTCACTTCGGCAAAGTGCTCTTGAAGTTTTTAGAAATGTATCTTAGGTTGCCCTTAACCTCCTTCCTTTGGGAGAAGGAAAAAGTATATTAACAGTGTGTTTAAAACACTCTTGACCCCTGATGCCCCCCACTAAAGTGCCCGTTGTGGACCTCTAATTGCTTCTCACCAAGAATGACAGTGTTGCTCAGCTAAGGAGGCTTGTTTATTTTAGTAAAATGGAAGTTATTTCCTTGCTCTGACTCTCAGCAGCCTGCTCTCAACTAAGTCTGGAATCAACCTCCTTGTCCTGAAATGCTTTTATTCTGTGGTCTTAACTGGAGTAACATAACTACATACCTAATAAGTATTTGTTTTTGCAGTAACCTTGACAGCATTGTGTAACAGAGTCCTAATGATATGGATATTTGCTTCTGTCTTTTTTTTGTCTTTGTGGGTGCCCTTTTGTGTCTGTCTGGATCCATATTTGTTTGTGTGTACATATATATTTTCTCATTTGGCATAGATATTAGCATGGCTGCTTGAGTGCCAGGGTTTTCTATGCATTTATTTATTTGCGAGGGCCTGTACACCCTCAGAATAAATTTGTAAAATCTTGTAAGTGCATTTGGTAGGTCATTTGCTGATGTCATTCCTTACTACCTTTGTTTTGAGTATTAATTAGACTACGTCACTGACAACAAGTCCTCTCCACTTAGCACTCACCTAATGTTGTTAAACTGAATTGCAGGTGAAAAATACAGATTCACTTTTTTTAATTTTTGGGGGGGGGGCAGCATTACAAAACATATGCTAGGGGAAAGTTAGCAGAGCAGACATACAGGGAAAGAAACAGAAAGAAGTGAGGTGGGTCAGGCCAGTGCATGCGCAGTAGGAGACCAAAGGTGTAAGTGTGTGTGTGTGTGTGTGTGTGTATGTGTGTGTGTGTGTGTGTGTGTTTGGGGGGGAGGGGGTAACAGTGAGCGCTGTGAGCGTAATTCTGTGGGAAACAGTGCGCACTGTGACTGTGATTGCTTTTTTAGTTTGTGCATGTAAGAGTGAATGTTTGTTGGAATGAAGAGCAGCATTTAAAGAGGAGCCATCGAGCTTTAGAAGCTAGATGTCAGAGGTCGTTCCACATTAGTGCCGCCGATCAATCGCAGGCTTTGCGTAACTCTCCTGCTTCTTTGTCTCTGAAGGAAGTGGATTAGAGGCTTTTTTTCTGAGTTGGGACCTGGGATGATTAGTTAGGCCTGTTTAGAATGCATGCGCTCACAGATGCATACAAACATGCACTCAAAACAGACACCCTGGATGGGAGAGTAGACGAGTTGTATTTAAGATGCTCGTTATTTCAGCTTCCGCCAAATCATCACAAATAAGATGATGTAGTGTTCTTTGATGCTGAATCATCAAGCAGCTTTCTTTCCTGCCTGCAGGTCAGAGTCGGTGGAAAATCCTCAAAGTAATCAGGAACTTTGACTATTTATCAACAAGCTGCCAAGAAAGTAAGACCTCCAGGTGATGTGTGGTGATCTGCCAAATTTGCTGTTTAAAGCAAAATTCAGCTGGTGGTTGGTGCAAGTCATGTTTATATATGTGGTCCAAAGTCACATGCAATGTGTCAAAGGGCATTAGAGGCTTAAAACACCATTTTGTTTTTTTTAGAGAAAGCTCAAAATCTGCAGGAAATCCCCCAAATTTAAGCATATTTGGAAAAAAAAAGATGAAGAGTCAACAACCATACTGTACTTATGCACAGCTGTGTTTTGAAGTAAATGTTAACATCAGCATGCCAACAAGCTGAGAGCCACAATTCTATGAGTATTAGCTGATGATGCTAACCTTAACCTAACCTGTTAATGTTTAGCAGGAAGAAGTTCACCGTGTACAATGTCTTAATCGATTGTGTTAGAATGCAAAACATGGTAAATAGCACTAAACACCAAGTATAGCTGAGGCTGATGGGACATTCAATTTTGCTGGTAGTTTTGGCCATAATGCAAAATATTGGTAATAGTCTAATTTTGACCTGATGATGGCACTAGAGAAGAGTCTGACTGGCAGTTTAGAGTCTCTCAGACTCGACAGTGAAATATTTTAAAAACATGTATGTCCTATTTTTGGCCTTGAAGCAGATAAATTGAATTGCTTCATTTATTTAATAATAAAATCCTGTTATTCTTATTTTGGTACTCTTTATGTTTTGTCAGGGGCCTGGTACTTGACTTCTTACATCAAAGATACTTTATGATTCATAGTTTCCATTAACTGAAAGTAAACACTCGTACATACTGGCACATACACCCACACAGGCAGTGGAAGAAGTTGGACGTTATTAGAAATTTGATATATCCAAGCATATATCTCTTCACTATGAGAGGCTGAGAGAGAGCATCTGTTTCCTCCAGCGCCATCGAAGGGCCTCACCCTCGACTGGAGTCCTGACAGTTACGATAGATGAACCGAGCGAAGTGCCCCCTGATCAGACAGCATTATTACAACATACATCACGTTCTCTCAACCACAGGCCTTTATACTGCCCAAAAGAACCAGCATACTGGACACTTACAAACACACTTACACATAAGTTTCATATCTGTGTTCACAGTCTAGTACTTCTTTGCAAATATGTTAAATTGAGAAAATTGTGGAAGGAGTTGTATTTCTGTCTCATTTAATACAGTTTCAGACTTCTACAATGGGTTTCTGGTTAACAAACAATTATATTTTTAGGCCTTAAAAGTTTCCCTCTGTTGTTTTCAGTCCCCTCTCTTTCTTTCTCTCTTTCCTTAATGTTGAAGTCTGGAAAAATTTATTAGAGATTAACTTGTCAGAGAATGCTTTTTCCACGGCTCACTTTACTGCATTCATCATTCATACACATAACAGATAGCATTCCACAATTTATCACTGTGGGCCCATCTCCTCATCAGCAGGTGTGTGCGTGTGTGTGTGCACATGCATTTTAGTATGTGTGTGTCCACTCGTGTACTGTATGTAACATCACATATCCCTGCATGCTGCATGTTCACATCTCTGTGTGTTTGCACACGTTATAATGGGACTACGTCTTAATGGGCAGACATCCAATGCGTCTGGCTGGCTGGAGCACACACACACACACACACACACACGCTTTTCCACATATGATCATAACTCTTTCAGTGACACAAACACACACCTCGTTCTGGAAGCTTTCAGTCACAGATCATATACAGCTGCTTGTTCCCATGTGCGTGCATTTGCATACATACAAGTTTAGCGCACAAAGCCAACAAAGTGTAGACTACATAAGATTAAACATTTATTTAATGAGGAAAATGTACACACACAGATGCACAAACTTTTGTGTTGTGGCACACATGTTCTGTTGATTAAAAGAAAGCAATAACTTCAAGCCCTTCAAGCCAAAAAAAATATGCAGAGACAAACCAACACCCACATTGTATATAAATTCAACAGATACTGATGTCAAAATGTTTTCAGCACATCTTTTTATAATATTAGCTGTCACAGAAATTATCATTGATCCATATAAGTATGTAAAATGGATTTGTGCATCCTGATTATACCATTTATTATAATAAACACCGCTCTGAGAAATAGCTTCTTTTTTATTTTGCCTGACTTATCTAGGAGTTTGAAGTGAAGTTCATTTGTGGCTGGAAGCAGTTATGTTCACAGATACATACTCGTATACCTGCTAGGTCACTTTTTTAGTTTGCCCACTGAGGTGTTATATCATTTTAAATTAGTTATGTCCTCTTTCTTTCCTTCTGTCCTTTGTCTCTCTGCATGAGTCGGCTCTATCTTTTCTCTCAGTTCTCGAGTTTGTTTGTGCCCTCTATTAAGATGCCTGCAGCTGTACTGGGCATAAGTAGGCCATGCAACGACATACAGACATGTACACAGACATGCACACGCAAATACACATACAATACACATACACACATGTGCAGCGAGTGAGAACCAGTGAGAAGTAGGGCAGACAAGCAGGCAGTATTACCAAAGCCCTTGGATCTCAGGAGCAGGCTGTCCCAGAGGAGCATCATGTCATAACAGTCCTGATTGCACAGCATTTAGGAATGCCTGCAGAGTTAACCTCTCCATGATGAGGGGTCGCCAGTGATGTCATCACCACCCCATCAGATGCCCCCCTTAATTGCACATACACATCCTTACATTCATTCCCCTCCATTGCCATTTCTGTATGGTGCGCGGTAATTGTCCACAAATGCTCTGTGGTGGCAGTTAGACATGCAAGATTTACTCTGAAGCCAACCACTTCCCACCGATAACTTGAGATGCTTCAGTTGGTTTGTCTTTTGTGCTTTGACTGATCTTTTCCTGTATTTACTTTCCGGGTAACTTAGTTTCTCTACCCCTGCTCTCTGTTCCAGGTGCAGTACAGTGATGCACAGAGCGGTAAGGATTTTGTGACCTATCTGACCCTCTCCCCTGTGCAAATGACTTTCCACGGCACCGGGAGCACCCTCCAAGCCAGCCATGACCAGGTGTGTATGTCTGTATATGCACAGTATAGAAATGCATGCATGTATGTAAAAGGAGATGAGTGAGTTTCACACCTGATGAAAACACTGCTGCTTTTTGAAAACTGCATAAATATAAAAAAATTATACATCAAGTGGATGTCAAAACATGAAGTTATGATGAAGTTATTTTAGTAGGCTGATTAAAGCATTAGCTGGTCATATTATCAGCTTGACTCTGTTTTGCTCATCTTACTTCAGTGAACTGTAGCATGTAGTTTATAAGGAGTAGTATATAAGGCATACTCTAAGGAGATCTTGGGTCTTATCCTCTAATTAATAGTAAAAACTTTGGCTCTGTGGGTTTGACGTTAATCACCAGGGCATAAGAACCACCTGTGTTAATAATCACTTGTTGTATTTCTTCTTGACAAGCCACTGTTCCACCCACACACAGCTGCCAATTCTTTATGATTTTCAGTTCGTCGAAGCAATCCCCCATCCTGATATCTCAAAGAGTACGTCCACAATTTGTGGCGTTACCCCTCTTTCGCTCTCCCTCCCTCTTTAGTTTTCTCACTCACTCTCTCTCACATACTCCCTGCATTCAGAAGGAGGCTCTTTGTCTTGTGTTGCCCAAGCAGAAAACCAGTTGCTTACATTCTATCATCTAAACATAGGACGGCCCTTTATTCAGCGCTCTTCAAAGCTTTAATAAAGGGCCGAGCGGGCCCTGAATGGGACAGCTGACAGGGGGCTAGTGCCGCCACCGCTAACTGAGAGCCAAGCCAATATAGGCCAGGCAGGTCTGCGTCCTCAGGACCTGTTGTTGCCAGGAGCACTGGGGCATGACCGACTGTTAGAGAAGGCCTTTCTTTTTCTCTTCTCAGTACAGTGAGGAGTGCGACCACAAAGGGAGCACCTAACAATAAGGGGTCACCCTCAGCAGCCCCCCAAACCCCAACACTTGTTGAACAGAGTGGGTCTGAAGGCGTCATGCATTTGGTTCAGAGATGCTCCATGGACACTGGCAGCTGTTAGGATGGGCCTGTTTACATGCTAATTAGGCTCATAAAGTTATCTGTAAGTCAGTAGAACAGGTTTGATAGAACCTCAGCCATCCCGTTGCAGACATTCATAGCAATCAGTTGTCAATCTGATCTGCCAGTTAATAGTTTACCAGAGATCCACGTGTTTCCTCTGCCACATGTTGGCCTTGGCACCCGTGCACACAATCACACACCTTGCACTTTTATCTTCATAATTAGACATTGTAAATCTGATGAGATGGGGCTGGGGATCTCTCAGCTAAGAGGTGATAAAAAGCCTTTCCTGGAGCATGTCTGTTGCTGCACACCCACACACACACAAATCTCACATTCATGTCTGTTCACTCCGGAGTGTTTCATTATATATCTCGGTGGGAATTTCCTGTTGTGTTATCAGCTCTGTCATGGAAGGTTTGTCAGGTAGACCAGACTAGCAAATGATAAAGATCCAGAGGCAAAGGAAATCCTCTCCACACCTCTCTGCCCGTGATGCATGAAGGAAAGATGTGTAGGATGTGGAATGCAGGTATGGATGAATGGCTGAGGAAATTACTGATGATAGTAAAGCAAGATATGAATTAATTTATGACTGTTTTTTTTATATCGGGTTTGATTTATAGTTTGACTCTTCACAGATAGAAAAAGCATAAATGTCAAATGGCGTTCATTGACGATTTATGTGTTTTAGATCATTCTAATAATACATATATATGTAGTGTATAGTATGTAGTGATAGTAGTGATTTTGTCTTTATGTAGCAACACTAGGAGGTCTTACCAAATAGAAAATATTTTAGTTTTTGGTTTGGTGTCAGAGACATAGTCAAAACATGATAGGCTGTTAATAAAAAATAAAAAGGTGTCAGCTATTGATAGCTTGCAAATGAGTAAAAAACAATGACTTGAAGAAAGAACACCTTTGTTGCCAAAATGTCAACCACAGCTACAAATCAAAGAAAAGGTGTAATCCGATCAGTTAATCAGCTAACTGTAGAACAATGGCTGTAGTAACACTAGTAAGCATGCTTACTATAAATTTTGCTTCAAAGAAAAGCCTGCAGTTTGTGGCCAAATGTTTTGGCTTAAAGCAAGCATGCTTCTCCCCACCTCTGTGTGTTTTCTGCCCACTAGCTATCTGTTTCATAATCGATTATTTAGTTTGTGTTGAGGTGGAGGAAGCCAAACAGTCAAGGCACATATCACATAACTCCCCTACTCTCCACCAGAGCACATTGTTACGTGTCAGACCCCTCTATCTGCCCATGTTTCCTGACTCTATACTGACTAATAAAAAATAACATAACAAAAAGAAACTGTGTGTAAAGTTCTTGGTTGTTACTTCCTAGTTTTAGAATTAATAGATTAGTAATTTGTTTTGCGAATTTAAAAG
>JAPZDY010000013.1:10669463-10698510 GCA_029783645.1 Ctenochaetus hawaiiensis | reverse complement strand
TTTAAAAACATGTCAGGTCAGATATGCCATCATATCTAATACGACATCTCTCATTCTTAACAAGTCACATAATAGCAAGCTAACATAAGTTTTGTCAGTGGTAGTTTGCTTTGCAGCAGTTACAGTTTGTATGTGTAAATATTTAACAGTTCAACAACTAATCATGTAAGAAGTAGCTTGAAAGCATGATTTAAACTATTATAATTATAAACTATTATAATTCAGATATGACTAAATTTCCAGTGAGTAAACACTTAATATTTAAGCTGTAGGTTTAAGTTCATTTAATCTCGTGCTAATGCACACAGCTCCTCGTACACAAGGTTATATCCCAGCTAACATTGTCAGCCACGTGCTGTTTTGTGTACATTTGTGTTTATAGCATTGTTTATGACTCATAAAAGGAGATGTATATCTCAGTGTACTTAATTGGTTGTGAATAGTGGAAGAGACTTGATTACCTTCTAAAGGTGCAGGGTTGGTGATCTCAGAGTAAAACCTCAGTGCAGCCGTCTCTTGCATAGTAAACATTAATGATCAAGAGCAGAGGTGTTGTCAGTGTGATTTTTACAGTGGTCTGCTCTTTATCAGCAAGTGCAAACACACTCACACACACACACACACACACATAGAGGGCCCTACATACAAACACACACCACAGTGCTTAGTTGCCATAATCCTTGGACTTGTGTAGACATTCCTGGAGGGCCTGTATGTTTGAGAGATATACAGCTGAGTGCCCTTTCTGACCTTATGTGCCATCTACTTGGTGCCATCTGCCAAACACATGTGAGCCCGCAGGCTGCTGTGCTCGCTGAAACTCGCCTGAAGCTGAAATTGTTTGTCAACATGTTCTCAGTTTGAGCTCTAAATGACAAAATGTTTGATTTATAACTGTAACCAAGTGGTTATGAGAAGGAAAAATGCATTGCTGATAGTTTTTGACTCAAGAAATGCAGTGCGTTACCATGTTTTTTTGTATATGTAAAGCCTCCATCTCAAGATCTCAGTTCCCATATTCAGCTGCAGACTTATTTTTAGGTGACCTCTTGTTCGAAGTGCTATGAACTTACATCTTCGGGTTACTTTGTGACCACAAACTTCCAGTGTTGCTGCCTGCTCAGATGCTCTCAAGGTCGTGTCAGGTTTTCCCATTTTAATCTGAACTCACGCGATAAATCTATGAGTTATAAGACCAGATTCAAGGCCATCTAACTTGGATATATTTAGACATTTTTTTGACTGGACTACATGCTTTTTAGACGGACTGATTTCTTTGTTTGTTCTGCAGAGCTGAAGTAACTCTCTGGCAGTCCCTCTGTGGCGGCAGTGGGACACCAGGGGGGCCGAGGCCCACTGAGCTGTGTGTGAGGTGTCGCTAGTCCAACATGAGCTGCCCGCAATCGAAGATGACAGGGTGACTGTTGTCTGCCACCAGACTCTGTGTGCGTTTGTGTGTTTGTGCGTGTGTGTGTGATTGCTTTGCGTGCAGTAATGTCCTCAGCTGAGCCACCCCGGGTCCCAGGGGCCCTGTCTCCCAGATTGTCAGCTGTGGCTGCTTAAGTTTCCTGCAGCAAGAGCACATTTTGGCTGATTTGATGTGACATGTTGAACATAGTGTATCAGGATTAAAATGTGTTTTAGACATGCTTTCAGGTAATGAGGCCTACTTTTTATTTTACTGGATTTATTCTTGTGAATTCCAGCATGCCTGCCAGGTCTTGCTGGTGTCCCTGGAAAAGTGATTTTTCTCTCTTGTCTGTGTGTTTTGTAATCAAGCTAAGCAAAAAGTTAAGTTTTTTATAACCTGTCTATAAACACACATCATTCACTCTTTAATACTATGATCCCCCCCCATATGAAAAGGCCTTTCATTCTACTAAAACACCATTTGGTCACATGCTTGCTCTTTTGACTGCATCTGTTATCTTGTGCCAAATTTACAAACACACACATACAATCATGCCATCAGGCTGCCTTATTCTCCCTACAGAAACAAAACAGTGGACAGTTCTGCTAATATTAATTGGACAGCCGTCCTTGTCCATGCTATGTGGATTTTTGCTGCGGCAGGATTGCACTGAGGAAACAGGGAGTGAAGAAACAGAGCTGTAGGCGAGTGATAATGAGCACCAGTGTTGACGACCACGTTTATTTACATTTTGCCCACATTCCTGCTTTTATTCTCTCAGCTAGTTGACAATAGGCTTACATATGAGACCAAAAGAGTGACAGCAGAAGAGCGTGGTGGCAGCAAGAGGATTGACGGGACTGATTCATGGCGTGGTGACTGCTGGGATGGTCTTCAGAGATCCCCCGTGGAGCTCAGGAGAACAGCAGGAGAGGGAGCTGCAAGAGGGGTGGAGGTTGTACGGACCTTGTGTTTGAAGTCTTTCCTTCCCGACTGTGGCACAGACGTTACCCAAGGCTGGGCTCCTCTCAGGGGGTCCCACAGGAGTGTTACCCAACCAGGCAGGCAGCTGTTGGGCAGCCTCTCCTCCCTTCTTATCTGTCTTGTCTGTCTTCTCTTTATGTGCCACTGTTGTGTAACCAAACACAGCACCTGGACGTATCCTAAATCATTGTATGTGGAGAAAACAGGGGAGGGAACCTAAGCAGAATCTCCATGGCATGAAGGCTTTTTCAATTAATATGAAATAGACTTTTCCAGGTTCCTGAGTGCATTGAAAAACTTAAAATTTGGGTCAAAACATAACATGCCAAAAGCTTGAAAAACATGATAAATATTTGGCTAATATAAGGTCACAGCTGAGTGCAATGATCCAAAACTTTGGCCAGCAGGAGCATTCATCTGTTGCTTCTACGAGCTGATCCAGGCCAAGAGCTCTTTAAATACATAGCAACAGGTCATAAGTGGAAATGCAAGTACTGGTACAGCCAGATTACAAACAATAGCACAAAAGCCATTTGATCAAGCTAATCCAACAGGAGAAAAACAAAACCAGGGGAACAGTGTATGTGATAACACAAGACTCCTTGTAGTACATTAAGTTTTTAACAGTCTTTGCATTAAGGAGACGTGTTCAAAAAAACATCTTGTTGGCATGAAATCATTAACTTTGCAAGACTGAATATTGGTTGGAGAGTTGACATGAAGTGCAGCTTAAGGAGGAAATCAAATCAAATTGAGAATAAATATCATAATAGACTCTGAATGAGAATGTCACAAGCCACATACTCATCATAGGGACTTAAGTACAAGAATTTTTAAGTTAACAATTACTAACATTGTAATTTAGTTTCCTCCGGTCTCACTATACAATAACTCTGTGACTAGTTTTCAATAGCACTAATCTTTTCATCAAAAAGATGTCATCTTATGTGGAGATAAAGATAAAAATATTGTTTAACATACAAGGGAGGGATGAGAGGCGTTTGTACTGTGGTTTGCAGCTGGAAAAGATGGACCTTAATCCCTATTTGAGCAGAAACATTTGCTGTACTTTCTCTGCTTCATTAAAAGAAATGGGAGTATTATGAGGCCTAATTTCTTTGCCAGAAAGTTGCTAGTAGTTTTTACGATTTTTGGAAAGGATTCTGGTCTATGAATAACAGAAAAACTTTTTTACTACCTGATATTGAAGTCTGACTGGCACAGATTTTGATTACTTAAACTGAGTGCACAGCAGAGAAGTTGCTTGTCTTATCATAGTTTTTTAAATGTTTACATGTTTGGTATGAAGTCAGTTGAAATGAGGTTAATATATAACAACAGTTATGATCAGTTGCAGTTGCAGCAGGAGGCATTTGTTTGTTTGTAGAGCTCTTACTCTTCACTATAATTAGCTCACATCAGAGCAAAGCAGGGGGGAGCAGTCATGCACACCTCCCTGGCCACCCCATCAACACCACCTTTCAAAGGAGCTTGTACCTTGCTTCCCTCCCCAACACCAACTCACCCAGCACTCCCACTGTCAGACCTACCTGACCCCTGCTGCTCCTCTTACCCAACACCACCCGGTTCCCGCCCCGGAGAGAGTACAAAGTGAAGCATCCACAGAGCGATCCATCACTCCCGCCTGTCTTCCCGCCTGCCCTCCTCAGGAAACACCTTTCAGACTGGGAGATTAGAGTGTGAAGAGAGAGGAGAGGAGCAGTGAAAGAATGATGGAGGAGGAGGAAGAGGGGGTAAACGATTCAGAGAGAGAGAGAGAGAGAGTGGGGGCACTGGAGAGAAATTGATTAAGTGGGGATATGTGAGATTAATGAGAACAGGGAATGAGAAAATAAGAGACAGAAGTGAGTCTTTTTTTTGTTCTTTGCACACCAGAGGAAGCAGTGACCAGTGGGGAGAGAATAAACATGAACTTGTCCATTAGGGGAAGTGTTGATAGCCCCAAGTGCCCCCTTGGAGCATTAGCATGTCTATTAAGGGCTGACATGGGGTGGAAGTCAACACACACATACACACACGCACACACACTCAGTCACTCTGAGCCTTTTCTTTTAGCATATTATAAAAGATAAGAAAAACCGGAAGATGTTGACATTTACACTGTCTAGTATATAAATTATACAACTCTGTAATAAGATCCTATGCTTTTGCAGGCATTGCATTGTAATTTGTCATTACGTCACAGCATACCCCCATGTTAAATATGCACCTGTTTACAGCAGTTTAACATGGGGGTATGTTGTCTAGAAAAGCACCAAGGCTACTCTTATGTAAAAGTCACGACATCAGCCTAGTAACATTTTCTTATCGTTTGTGATACGATCTGAGTCTGAATGCAGTTTGATAATGTATAGACTGCAGCAGCACAAGGAAAAAAGAGAGAGTGGGAAATGCACATCCTGTAGTGTTCCTGCCTTCTAAGATCACCGCAATAAATTTATTTTCTCAATCTCTTGCGGCACAAAGAATATAAGTCGCCACTTTAATAAACACTATGAAAGAGCCAGTTTTCAGTTGTTATTGAGACTGATCTCATATCGGGTCAGTCTATAAAAACTGTTTTTACCCTCCTGTTGAGACAAGGCAAATGAGTTTTTAAGAGGTTTAAAATAAGTAAATTAAATTAAGTTTGAAAAACCATCAGTGATGCAGCCTGTGAAAGAACAGAAAACAGTCTTCTTCATTGCTATCAAAACAGTTTGACTTCACCAAAAACCATTACCTAAGAGAGAACTGAAGCCAACATTGTTACGTAATCCGTATCTAAACAGGGCTCCTTTCCTAACATTAGAGCTGCAGCTAATGATTATTTTTATTATTGATTGAGCTATTGATTACTTTCTCAACTAATAAGCTACACAATTGAATCTTTAAAATGTAAAGTGCCACCAAAGCGTAAAGTGCGTCTTGTCTGATCAGCAGTTAGAAATATAAGGATGTTTTAATTCTTACTCAAAGTCAACGGAGATGAAGGGAGTTTTTCTATGGTGCTTAAAAGAATAAAAATAAAAACAAGGAACTTTTACTTGTTATGAAACAGCCTCAATTTAAAAGTAATGCCTCACCTATGCCCTAAAAATGGAAATGAGACCATCAGCAAGAGGACTGGCCAGTTCTCTATACAATAGTTATGGTTAATGCCTGCCAACAAGTCAGATTTACTGTAAAATCAGACAAAATGTTTCATGACACACAAACCAAAAGTGCTTGTTTTCATTAGCCCTGGCAAAGTTTAGCAGTGAGTAGTGCATAAGCCAGTCAAAACAGGAGATTTTTCTTTAGAATATTTTATTTTTATTTCATATTTCGTGGTTAGGGGTGATATTGAGATCAGGATCAGCATCATGATCATCTTATATTTATCATTCTTGCCTAACCACAAATAGATACATTAGTTTTATGACACAACACAACTGCTTATGCCCACAGGGGCCGCCAGAATTAACACAAAAAAGATTTCCTTAGTTTTGCCTTAAAAGTAAAATGCTTAACAGCATCATATCTTATAAGTTACAACTATTCAATTATTGATAATAACTATTTAAAATTGTTATCAGCAGTTTTTACAGGAACTATTTATTTGGTATAAAGCCATTCCATTGAAAGTGTTTATTTTAGCATAAAAAAAAAATTAGGTATATTACTAATTTCAATGAATTGACCCTGAAACATCATGTAACAAAGCAGCTGACCTTGTTACACGTTGCATAAACAGTATAAATTGACACTGACATTTCCTCCTGTGCATACAGCATTCCATGGGGGTTACCACTAGTGTGCATGCGAGCAAGTAGGCTTTTCTCGCATGAAACAGTATTTACCCACAAATGCTGGCTAACGAGATGATAACATTTGATAACTTCTGTTCTGCCCTTATGAAAACAAAACTGAAATGCCTGCATCTGCGCTCCAGGTTGTTTGCATATGTTTGTAAAGTGTTTGCTAGAAAGCTACACCACATTTTTAGTTGTAAGAAGAGATGAGCAAAACTGTTAGACACTCAAATGCATGAAGAGCTTTACACATAGTTACCTCACCAGTCAATCTAGATTAAGATGATTAGACTTTTATTTTTTACTTTAGAGCAAACAACTCGTTTTTTAAAAAAAATTGGATAATAGTGATAAAAGGATGTTTTTTTATGTCATTTAAATTTATGTGAATAGAAAATAAACTCCCTCGATGTTGGTTTCTTAGACCCGTCTGAGCAGGGTGATTGCCTAAAGGCAACCAAAGGTGTTACATTCATTATCACCTCCATGCTAAAAGGAGCAAGATGTTTTGGCAGTGGCCTTGCAACCTTCAGTTCTGTCAGGCTCTTTGTGTGATTTCCAACACACACAAATTTGGTGTGGATAAAAGTCTGTAAACCAATCACACCTCTTTTTCACTAATCACCCCTGTGGGAGGCATGAGCAAGCCAGGCTGCTAATTCGCTATCTACTGCTCTTTGTTGCATCTCTGGCTCATTAACTTAATGCCATTTGATAATGGGTGATAGTTCGCTTTGCTGAAAAGGTCTCAGAGATAAGGGCCAGGTATTTAATTTTTTCCTCTGCTTTCCCATCCCGTAGTGACAATGTGTGAGATATGTCACGTGTGGAGAAAACACCTTTTCCAACACCAACACAGTTAGGTTTTCACTCCACAAGATTAACATGTCTCCTTTGTTTTATAATCAACAATATGCAAACTGTTAAACCACCTTATTGTAATGTATAGTCCTAATATACAAACTATTCTGCAGTGGAGGACGGTTCACGCTTAGCTTCAAAGATACCAAGGTGAGCTGTAATTAATATTCTAAATATATGTTGAATGTGTCTGCGGCATCCTATAGGACACCATTATAGGACATAAATATAAAACAGAGAACCACAAACCGTACCGACACTCTCAGCTTTGTCCCACTCTTTGAGAGTTACACAATGCGTTTAACGTCTGTTGTGCAAGTTTCGGAGAAAAAGCTGTTGATTTTTAAGGGCCCTTCAACCTGATATATAAAACCCTCATCTTGTGGTTAAGATCTTCTAAGAATTAATCATCGTAAGCAAATCACACACTGACAGTAATTGCAGGCACACCTCAAAGGCATAAAAAATAACCACACATATGCATAGAGAAACACACAAACACTGCACAATGATCTGTATTGTAGGTGGTAATTATACTCTTTTGTTGCTTTCCTGAGTTAATGAAATTAGATCTGTCTTATGCTTAGATGCTGTTTTTTGTTATGTATTTCTGAATTAAAACAAAGGTTGAATGAATAAATTCGTTTAGGGTTTTGTCCTCCTGAAATTACAGGCTATCACTCAGATTTCGCTGACAGGTCCATATCCGTACAAGGTGAAGCTCCTCCTGCCTGATACAGAACAAATTCAGTGACTTATTTAACTCTAACTGTAACCGCAGGGTAAAGAGTTGAGTCTTCCTTTCATGGCAGTCATGAATCGGGCCCTAAATGACCCTTACTGTTCAGTGGCAGGTAACGACGCTTCCAGTGGTGGGAGTCGGGTCGTTAATGTTGATCCTGTGTTAGGATCAGTGCTCTCTGACTGCGTACTGAGTTATGGAGATGAGCGTAGCGACTGGTGAATGTTTTTCTGTCTGTCTGAGCACCCCCTCCCTGCCTCCCCTGGTCTCCACTACAGCCACCTTCCTCTCATCTGGATGTTAACGCATTCTCAGGCCTCAAACTGCAGACATTTTGAAACACTCAAAACAACAGCCACATCGGGGGTTAACACCAGTTACGACGAAGGTGTCACAAACTCCTGTGGTTTAAGTAAACACTCTGTGTGTGTGTGTGTGTGTGTGTGTGTGTGTGTGTGTGAGTGAGTGTGTCTGCCTGTCTGCCTGCCTGCCTGCCTCATAACAGTATCTTCATGATCTTCCAAATCTCCTCTTTAAATAAAGTTACAAGTGACAGCTTGTGCTCTCTTTCTCATGCAAATTCAACACAACCTTTGCATTCAAAGGAGATAAGGAAAGATTAATCAAACCACACTGTCACTACTTAAATGTGAGAAAAAGAAATCCCAGCAGCAAGTGAAACAAGAGATGCCCAGCTTTTTTTTATTGTTATTATTATTCTTTTGCATGTCTTAGCTAGCTGAGCAAAAGTAGTCTTGCCCTCCCCTGTTGTGACTGCTATCGCTGGCTTGGAGGCTTGTGGTGCTTTGGAAGCATTTTACTAGAACATAAACTAGTGATATGGCAAATTATACTACATAGTACTCTGAGGTGTACAATTTAAATGTATTTAATGTAAATTTAATTGTTACAAGGACCTTTTTAAAGGAACAACTAAGGTGTAAAGCTACATATTGCAAGTTTGCAGGGAATTAAGTGCATTTTTTTTTTTATCAGGACCAGTGACTTTTTCTGGCTCTCCCCATGTGGCCTGGAAACCACTTTTTGCCAAGGAATAGTCTTTAAATGTTGTTTTAAACTTGTTTTGTATATTGTATATATCAAACAAACATATAACATGATAATAAATTAGCTTTAAACATGCTTGTAGTAAGATTTTGTTACTTTGAACAGAGCCAGGCTAGTGGTCCCCCCTCGTGTCGACTTTTTGTCTAAGCTATGCTAACAAGTGGCTGGCTCAAGCTATTTACTGCATGTTATCTCATCTGCAGTAACTCTCAGCAAGAAAGAAAATATAAGCATTTTCCAAAATGCCAAACTGTTGGTTGAGTATTGTAATAATTACTTGGGGTGTCCCTCAAGGTTCAATTAAAGGATCTCTGTTATTCTTCATGTCCTACTTTTTGTCTTTTTTTAAAAAAAATATATTATGTGCAAAGGAAGAGGCATCCTTTTATATGCCTCTTGAGAGTCAGTATGAACTGGTAACTGGTTTTGATTAAATACTCTCAGCGGGATTCAGATGTTATGTAGAAAGACCGTATATGTAACCACAAAACTTGTAGTCAGGAAAACATTAATTTAAAATCCATATGTAACTCATCTGGTTTTGTTATGGATGCATAAAGAAAAGCCACAGAATGTTATTATCTCAGTGATCAATTATCCCTCTATAGAACACACCCCAATTTACAATGAGGGGAGGGGAATTATGTTTTGATTGCACTTCTATAAGTACATGTTCAACAAAGGAAGGCCTTTTATCTCCACTATTTTCACGAGCCCACGTGCTCACACACTGTTTTAGTGTGATCTTATAATGACCATCCTAAAATGGTGTAATTTATTGTACATTCTTTAAAGTGAGAGGTCTAATGCGGCATAGTTACTACATAAACATTGTTTTAGAGGCACCCTTTTCCTCTGGGACATCTTCTCTATTCCAAATTTCCCTCTACCTTTCACTTACCCCAAACTCATTTTCTTTCTTTCACTCCCTGTTTCTCTGTCTGTCTTTCTCTCTTTAAGTCTCATTCTTGCCCCCACATACGCATCTCCCCTGTGCCCAGTGAGTAAATGTGGAACCGTGTGAGCCTTCAGGAGGACTTTGAAATGAGACATGGCTGGGACATCAGAGGACTCTGCCACTCTCAATGAAGCCCGCTTGATTTATAAGTGAGCAGGGAGTGGGGGGGTTGTTTCCAGAGGCACACAAGGCCATTAGGTCCTCCATTAGTACCCTGACCCCTGTTTCATGGGACCAACCACTGCATAGGTGGAGAAGAATGGAGGGATGGATGGATGGTGGACATGGGGGGCTTGTGTGTAAGGAGGTCTTTTCTTTTTTACCATAGAAAGTCTGCTATTTACATTTTCACCGCTGAGAAGGCAGTAGAAATGAGAAACCTAAGCTCAGTCATTTGTCAGTGGCCTGTGGTGTCCTGACTTAAACGTCTGCTGGTTGTACCTGATCCCTCACTCAGGCCTGTGTCAGCTCCCTCTTTTACGATTCCTCTCACAGTTTTACTGTCTGCAATCTAATTAGCTGTGTCTTAATCACATGTTAAAGTGCAGCGCCTTCCTGGTGTTTACTGTCTGTTTGCCGTGCTGTAAAAATGTGTGAGGTGGCTCGTAAAAACCGGCCCACATAGCAATAAGTACTCACTCCTTTAATGGATAAAATCACAGCATCAGAGTTGGCGGGTTACAGCCTCTGTTCTGTGCTACTGCAGGAAGACCATAGCACTGATATTTTACTTTTTGTAAGTGAAAAAGATTGACACTGTTACATCTTTAAACCTTTTTATACTATTTAAATAAAGCTACACCCCTCTGAGAAAGTTGGACACTGTGTAAAATGTATATAAAGACAAAATACAATCATTTGCAAACACACTGTTTAACAACAACAGTCTTACTAAGTTCCCCATAGCCTATCAAGTAATACCTTTATACACAATAATATTTTTTTTAAACAAAGTAGAGAACCTCATCTAGTTCTTCATTATACGAGACTGAGCCTTTCCAGATGCCCCTTTTATACCCAATCATGATACTATCACCTGTTACCAATGAACCTGTTTACCAGGGGAGTATTCCAAACATATTTCACAACTTTCCCAGTATTTTGTTGCTCCTATACCAACTTGTTTGAATTGTGTTGCTTGCATCAAATTCAGAATAAGCCTTTATTTGTTGTATTTGTATCATTCATTTAATATCAATCCCATTGGATTTAATTTTTTTCTTGTTTCATGGCATCATCAAGAAATTTGGTATCAAAAAGTATCTTATCTGCTTTAATTTTTGGCATGCAAGGCTTAGTTTCCTTTGATCTCCAGCTTCGAAGAAGATCATGTCATGCTGCTTTCATTCTGCATTACCGCGTCTTTGTTTTTTCATCACGTCAACCATTCTGTATTTACAGACTGAATCCATAATATGGCTATGTTCCCATTGAGATCGGTTCCTATTGTTTATGAACACTTTGTGACAGGCCTGCCGGCTTTGAACTAACGCTGTAATGGCATTATGCAAACATTTTTTTAAAAGACATGTGTTTTCAGTGTGCATTACATTACGTTTTTCCCCATTGTGTTCCATCTTTGGTTAGTTAGTGTGGCCCCAGGACCTATTCATCAGAAAAACCAGCCTGGTTGGAGGAGCCTTACCCAACAAGGCCTGCCTCTTGATTTAAGCATACTGGAATTTATTGTTTTCAGTAAACATGCCTTATACATAATCTGTTACTACAGTATACATTGCCAATTGCCATAGGAACATAGTAGGGTTTTCATAACACTTCAGGGGCTCCCTGAGGCAAGATGGATCTCAGTCAACCCCCATCACACATTGAGTTGTGGGCCCAACTCAGTATTTCTTGGGATTTAGGTATAAGACAAAATATCCATCCACATCTTATAGGCCCAGCGAGCATGCTGGGTAATGAGAAACAGTCACAGGCCTTGTGGGGATCCATAGCAAATTCTAAAACACTGCAACAGGTTTTACAGGCATGTCCCTTGTGTGTACGAGGTGATTAAAAGTCAACGCAGAAAGGAGCTTAGGGAGCTACAAGGAGGAAAAGACAAGAGGAAGAAGGTGTAAAACGCTGTCTGACTGTGTTTTCTCTCTTGTTACCGGATGTCCTTGTCTAACAGACATGCATTCTCTCATACACACTGCCGTCTCTGACAAGAAAATATAAAGGGCTCGTGATGTAGAGTTGGGGATTATTGCATGCAGCTGGCGGCTGTCAAAGTAAGACACTTAGCCCCTCTCCCTTCACCCTTTATCTTAACCCTTTCATATACTACATCCTCAAGTTGGTCTTTTTTTGCCTCTCCGCACCTGTAAGTCTCCTCTGTAAATCTTGTCATCCCTTTTTTGTTAGTCGAAAATTGTCAGTAGACTTCAAACAAATTGCTTATTTGATCACCATACAATGTATGAGACCTGCATACCTTTCTTAAGTGGAAAACAGGGGAATTACGTCTGACAATTATTGTAACTTTATGAATTTGACAATCCGCAATTTTTGCTGTCTTCATGCAACAGCTGACCAGTGTGCAAAAAGCTTTCTTTTTTTTTCTTCACAATCACCTCTGTCCCTTTTCATACTGGCAAACGTGTAAAACCCCATGGATGCCATCTAGAGAGACTACAAAATTGTGCACCTTTATTTTAATCAACCATTTTTGCATCTCATACTTCTCAATAACAGATGATACCAAACAGATACAAAACTGTCTTCAGATGACACTCGGTCAATATGTCATATGAGCTGCTTCATTTCAAGCACACCCTGTGCTTTAACTCATACTGAAGTTCTGAGCTCAAGGAAACCAGCAGCTGCCGAGTTTTAATAGCTACTCTACAAAGTAAAGTTTCTGCTCTGATGACTAATACAATCTATCTCCTCACTTGTTCGGACCATTTTTAATACAAACTGATCTTAAGCCTCCATCACTTACTCAGTGATGCAGAAATAATTGGATTTCAATTTTAACGGAAGGACTGATAACAGCCAATAATGCTCTTTGACATCCAGGCTGATATCCTCTCTAGCGATTGATATGGCCCACTGCAGTATCTTTAAATACTACGTTTATAATCTATGCAAATGGAGGGGAAGTGATTAAGACCTTGGATCCTACCTCCTGTGTGGGCTGCCCTTCCCTGCTGCAGATAGACTAGGTCTTTTTTCCTCTGGTCATTTAGCAGCCAAGCAACAGCCACAACCATCACATTTGCATCTCCACTCAACCTCTGCTGGTGTCAATGCCCACTTTAACTGGGCTTTTGCATTTCATCACCAAGCAGTGAAAACAGTCAGTGAAAGTTAGGGCTAGGGTAATTAATCATTTTGAATTAAGGACAATGAAAACTGGGAGGACAAAAGCCATTGAAAGGATCATTTATACGACATCTGACACAAAGACAAAAGTGTAAAAGAGAGGGAGATTAAGAAGCAGAAAAGAGAGACATGGGACACCCCTTGGGGACTGATCAATATCTCTGATTATAAGAGAGCGAGTGCCTGAAGGCTGGCTTTTCTTGCCACAGCTTTTTGTACCTCCCCAGGGCAATTTAAGTCTAATTGTGCAGGATTATAGAAGCTTCTCCCTGGTGTAGAAAGGTGGATTATTGCAGGTGGAGATGAGGTGATGTGACTCTGCTTTGGAGCCACAGGGGAAACTCGATGGAAAAAGACATGAACCATACAGAACAGACATTACTGTTAGACATTAATATTTACCCAGGAAGTCAGTCTTCAGTAAAACATTTGATGATCTCTTTACATTCTTCATATTTGTGAAGCATCCTTAATCTTTTGGACGAAACAGTGCTGTTGGGAACATAATTTTCTGTGTATGTCATCTGTTCAAGTAAGGCATAAATTCTTAATGAAATAACTGTGATTCTTGGATGAGTCATAAAGGAATAGTTCACCCAGACTGTTTCTCATCATGAAGATTGGATCTGTGTATGGTAGGGGGAGTTTGTCCATGAGGATTCAAAGGCCTTTTTTTTATGAACCATTTCAGCTTAGTCAGTGGTTATGTTGATTTGTCAATGGCCTTGAGGCCTTTTTTGTACTCTTGCCCAATATCTTCTCAGGCAGTAGTCCCATCACTAAGGCATTTTTCATGGTATGTAGCTCATCTCATGCTGTATTTAGTTGCTGATTCATCAGCAACCTTGGAACGAGTTAGCAATATTAAGGATAGACAAACATAGTTTCCCCTGCGTAACTTCCTGTGGGTTGCATGTTCCTTTCTCAATGAAAATGTGTCATCGTCTCCACTCTTGGTGAAAAAGGAAAGTGTCTGCTTTCTCTTCTTCATTAAACTATGGGTCATTTTTCCAGTGTCCTTTCACATTTGACCAAGAATGCTTTATCATGTCTCTGATATTAGCACTCAATTTTAACCCCTTCCTTCATTTGTTTATAATGCTCTGTAAAGCCTTTGTTTTTTTATCTGAACTTATAAATTATCAATTATAATATTTTCACATATTGTCTTACAGTAATTGTAAAGTATATTAAGGCCTTTATTAGCTGTGTATATAAGAGATGTTTCAGTCCCGGTTTTTCCTATATTTAAGTCCTGTAAAGGAGTGTTACAAACCCAATTTTAATCATTGTGTCTATACTTTTTTTTTTTTTTTTTGCTGATTGCTGTTAAACTTGCTCAGAGATTTATTGCTGTTATCATATAATTTTGATGTGACGTTTTAACATCGAAGTTCAGTGATTGGGTTACTCTTTTTGTTTTGTTTTTTTTAAAGTTTGATTGTGGCATACTAGCACAGTGTTATCATAGAGGCCATCCTCGTCTGTATCTGCTTTTTCTCCGAGAAGCTTTGCTGACAAGGCAGGAGTATGGTATGCTGAGGTGCTTCTGCCCCTCGCCCTCTGCCCATATGTTTTGTATTACGCCCTAGGAGGTGCCATCTTCAGCAGCTCAGCAATGGGAGGGGATAAAGCAGGCCTCTCCGGCCCAAATGACGCATGACATAGCGCTGCGCCCTGGGCTCTTATTTATGGCTTCCCATGTCAGTGAAGGCTTGCTCCCCTGGGGAGCCCCATGGCCATTACCCGCCAAGCCAGCTTTCAGGCTCATCTCAGGCCTGGGAGACACACAAAAAATACACCCACTATCCACTGTAGGAATTCTGGTCACCATAATGTGGCAGCATGCACATATGGCTGAGAAGTATGCAGAAATCAAATAGATTTCCTCAGAGAAGTTTATTCAGTTGTACAACATTCACAGTTGCTACACAGTTCACAAGTAGTGATGTGGCACAAATGAAGTGCTACTTCAGAAGAATTAACGTCATGTCAGGCTGCAACGAGGCCGCTGCCAAGCACACACTGCCTCTTTTATCAATCCGTCTGATGTGGAAGAGGATGTGAAATCTGGAGAGAGAGTGAGGAAGAAATTTTGTAAGAGGATCTGAATACATTTTCTCTGTAGTTACTCAAAAATCCATGTACACATCACACCGCATTAACAGATAGAGGCATACACTGCCAGCACTTATGCAGACACAGGTGTTCATCACAAGCTCTCCGAGAATGTTCCAGTGATCCATGTCCAGGGTTTTGATGTGGGTAGGAGAAAAAGAGAAGAATTTAGAAGAAATGAAAGCCAAGGGATGAGAAGAAGCTCGAGAGTAGTTGACAGAAGGAAAAGGAGAGAAGAAAAAGTCTGCAACAGATAACATTTAAAAGAATTTAATGAACATCAGAGAAAAATGTGACGTGATGGCATGGCAGTGACAACAGGGTTAACACAGGACAAAAAGATGGCTGGGGGTTTCTCCTCCCTGGTATCTCATATTTCTTTGTGCTTTGGTGAGTGAGCATAAAAAGAGGGAACACTGTCAAGGTTTTTTGTGGCCTTTTGAAAACAGAACAAGCCCTTTCCAGAACAATATATCCAGCTTCAGAACTCTTCTGACAACAGGGCACTCATTTTACCAACTTCCCAGGTCCTCCCTGTAAAATACCTTTTTTGAAATCCACTCTGGTCATTGTTTAGTCTAGTGGCTGTCCCTTAGATCATCGGCATCAGCAGCCGACCTACATCCCCTTCTTATTAAGAGTCCACCCGCCTTGCAGCTCAGAACCAGCCACCCGTTGTTAACCAGGCTCTTTTTAACATTATTAAGTTCTGACAGTCAGTGTGTTATTGCAGAATAAGATTGTACATTGTACAAACAAAAAGTGAGCAGTTTTGGTTACACTCCATCCACCCCAGCGTTGTCTCAAGTTCTATGAGGAAACTCTTATGAAAGTGGTTGTGAAACAATGCTGTGGTTTGTGTATATCAGCAGTGGAGTGGTACTTGGTAGAAGCGGGATAGTGTGTCTCGCCTAATAGTTTTCCTGTAAATGACGCAATGTTCCACTTTCTAGCCATAAAGGAGATTAATGTTATTAAATGTTTGCAGCAGCTCTCATGAAAGATTTCAGTTTTTAACTACCAACAAAGGTATTGCCATCCTCATGTTCATCCAACAACTTACTTCAGTTATATTAGGTCTTTTGCTTCCTTGGATAGCGTGGAAGCCCAAAGACATGACACAGAATCAAAGAAATGATAGGAGGCTGGACTGTCCAGAGCAATAGAAAGCCCAGGGAATCTGGATCTGTTTGGTAACAAGAAAATGCCCTACTGTACTACTGAGGATGGGTCACTGGTTTAAACCTTAAGCTAACGTTTGTGCTTTCATCTGGCCTCCAGCAGAGCAGAGGCAGCAACTGATCTGATAAAACCAAGAGAACTTGCAAAAAGGCTAACTCTTCCCTTTCTTCTTCTACTCTGAAGATTAAGGGTAGGAGGAGAGAAAGAGATGTAAGTAAGGGTGACTGAATGATGTCCTGGTGGTGTTCAGCTCATTAGGACCTCCCTGAGGTCTTTGATGGCCAGAGGGTGAAGTGATGGAGATGGAAGGGTTGAAGCTTCCCTACCGCTCTTCTCCCTGGTTCCTTTACCTCAAGCATTTCTTTTCTCTATTTTCTGCTCCTTTCCCAGCTTTTTTTTTTTTACACCTTTTCTCCACAGCCAGCCTCCTATTCCCCAAAATGTCTTCATTGCTTACCTAGAACCCAGAAGTCCAGCAGCGAGACCTGACACAGGGGTCTGATTTGTCAGGGTTGGTGTGATCCAACGATCCATCAGACCCATCAGGCTGATGCCAGGGACTCCTGGGGGACTGAGCCTTTGTTTGGCTTAGCTGCTGACGGAAGCGAAGCCTCTGTCGGAGATACCATTAAGAGCACAGCAGGCCCAGAAAAATGAGCCGCCCTTGTCACTCCACATCAGGAGCTCGGCCACGGTCGCGGATCCTTCTCAGACGCCGGCACATTGGACCGATGTTTGTCCAGGCCTTTGAACTAGGGATAGCTTGGTAGATGGATGAATGAGCCCATGTGTGAAGTGGCTGTGGGGCACTTCAGGTTTGCACCTAGACTTGGATTGATGGCAAGTGCTTCTTTGTTATCTAAAGCTGGGTGAGGACAGGAAAGGTGAAGAGGGAGTGATGACAGGGACTTCAGTACTTGTTCCACAGAAGATTTAAAGGTCCAACTAATCTAATTAGTTTAAAGTGTTTTCAGATTTACAATGTGAAGGATTTCTAAAATAAAATGTAAAATACAATTGTTATTACATCACAGACTTTTTGTTTTTATTTTTTTTTTCTTTGCATGTGTTAGGATTGCTAGCTGAAAAGAGCAAATGATGTCTTTAAATGATGTCTTTATATCTCTTTATGTGATATTCTGCCTAGATTGTGCACACATACATTTGCACTTACAGATGACAATAAATTGCGCAGCAGCAGAAGGTAAAACTTTTTGCCAAGCAATCCTGCATTTGGTTGTTAAAGCCCCCTGTGTCAGTGCCCCTGCTGTGCCAACACAGTGGCCTCATTGAAGTGAATGATGTGGTCGTATGTGAGACCCATTTCATAAATCCAATCACCACACCTTTCCAGCTTGTGATTTGTTTCTGGGTCTCAGGAGAAGGACCTTAAGTAGTAACCCTACAGTATCAATTTTTCAAACCTGTCCTTCTTTATTGTGATTTGTTCAACGATTTCTGAAACTTTCTGAGACCAACATTCACACCCGCTGGCTAGCTGTATGAAGGTCAGCCCACCTTTGAGTGTAGCCATTAGAAACAGCCATAACTACTTAGACACACATGACTTCAGATGTGGTAAGGAGACACGGAGAACAAATAGTTTATTTGTAGCCTAATCCAGCCTTTGGAAGTGGTAGGGCTCTTAGAGGCAAGTTAACCATTTTTTTCTGTTTAAGCATCAATTTCAAAAGCCTCTGCGGTTCCTCTCTCATTTGTTAATGACTCAGCATCCTCCCTGCATATTGTCTCCAAACCCACCTCTTACTCTCTCTTTGTTCCATGACAGAGATGGAACACCTCCACCTTGCGTTTCAGGGCCCCAGACTAAACACACTCTTGTGGTGTTGATGCATCAGTGTAGCGGCTGGCTCTAACGATGGCCAACTTATCTCATTAGAAAAATAATGATTTCACTAGCTGCCATTCCCACAGATAGGCCCTGTATTTGTCTAAGGCTCTATGTCCTTCGTTGAGCCGCTGAGCCCTGCGATTGGCTGCCACGGCCCTCATGCCTGCCTGTCGTATATCAGCAGCGCTGCCACCGTCAAGCCCCTGATTTATGACTGTTTATCTCCAGTCAACCCCACACCCCCACACCCCCCACCCTCCAACAGATGGGCTTTGGCTATTTACTCAGGGAGAGAAAGGAGCCAAACTGATGAAATACAACAAACAAGAGGTAATCATGGTGAAGTTGGTTGTAATTACAATTTATTGGTCACCAGAGAAAATGGAGATTGATCCATCTCTGTTGTTTATCAGGTGCGACCTGATCATGTGTCCTAAATTAATCTGCCTGCGTTAGGTTTCCCTCTTATCTTAATTAGTTTTTCCACTTCAGTTTGTGTGGACAATCCCGGTCATCATGGGTTGACATGATGGTACTTCATATGTATAGAAACGGTTACATCAAGAGTCCCTGATATGATTTATTTTTATTAACAGTGATAACATTCCCTCAGCTGTCATGTTCTACAGGGTTGTCACCTTAAATCTCTGCAAGTATATTCAGGCTCTAAATCTCACTAGCTGTCAGATCTTCACAGAGAAAAAAACACAGTGCGCCATAAATTGTCTGTTACAGACTTAGAGGGGCTCCAGTTGATTTCTGAGTCTCTGGAGAAGGGCCTTAAGTAATAACCCTACAGTATCAATTTTTCAAACCTATCCTTCTATATTGTTGCAGATTTTTTCAATACCTGCAAGCTTTAGTTGTGTTTTCTCAATTTGATGGATACAAACCAGACTTTGAACCTTGCACCTGTCAGTCATAAATTATGATTCCTGGTTTATGTTACTCATAATCTCAAGTTAAACGCTTTGAAAATAATTTCGGACGCCAGCACACGGATAATGGTGTGTTACATCCTCCTCTACATATTGCATTCCACAGAGACACATTGATACGCCATGCAGTGGGATTTGTATTTTCTCAGGATTAAACTGTGATTAATGTTTCCTCTCAGTGCATATTGGCTTAAATACAGACAGTTATGCACATGGAGACGTCTCTGTCTGCGTGTCTCAAAGTATCTGAAAAATGTCTTCCATCCAGATATTCTTGTGTGAGGGGAATTTAATTTGTCAGCACCACATAGCTGATGTGACTAATAAGAATAAAGTACAGATAGACGTTGGTGGGCTCCATAATGAGGTAAAATCAGCCAGTCGTCACGTCTCACTCATCTACTGAGCAGAGCCTCGGATTCCTTATCTCCACTCTGATTAACCTGTGATGGAGTGTAAAGGATCCAGGGTAGTTTAGACCACTGTAGTACCATATGTGTGAAAAATAATAAAGTGGAGCTTTAGGAAGCTGTATCAAATATTTTTTATGCTTTTTGTTGTTATACTGTTTGTGTTTTCATCTGTAATGTCCACTTAACATTTCAGAAGTTTTTTCTTTAGTAGTATTTCTTTTATTATCAGCACATGATTTACTTTGTCACTAGACTAGACTAGACTACAGCATGTTTAGGAAATACCGTGGGAGTATTTAGTGTTTCTGCATCAGAATGTTTCAGCCCATGATACAGTTTATAAAAACAGCAACCAAATACTTGAAAAAAGAAACAAAAAATCTACTCACTGTTATACAACTACAATAACAATGGAGTAAATATTTTAAGTTGCCCATGACTAACTATTAAAGTATGCCAGAACCATTTTTTAGACTTACATTGCATAGTTAACTTGGATATTGCTCCACACTTACTCATTCTAACAGACAAACAAATCAAATCTTTTCAAGGACTCAAGTAATTGAATTTTTTTTAATTATGATTTGTGTAGCATCTGAAACTAGCGGACAAGAAAATACAAAATAACCCTTGTTTGACAGCAAGCTAACATTATCAGTTGTTAAGATACTGAATGTGAATTCTAGACAAGACAAACTGTATGTGTAGTTTTGGATACTAATTGTTAGCATCTGAGGCATTTGAACACTCATCATGTTTGGTACGGCGGGAGGACGTCTGCCAGGATAACACCAGTGGGCGTAAATTATTCTCAAAGTTGGACAGAGGATGAAGACGGTCATTTGTCTTTCACTTCTACATCTTCTTATCATTATTATCAATAATCAGTCTATATAGTTTTTTCAAATAAGAGCAAATAGCTGTAATAACAGAACAAAACCAGGTATTTGATGAAATTCTAGTCTCACACACCAGTCTTATATTTACAGTACTGAGTCAGTTTTGGAGAAAGGTCTGGCTGCACCAGGTATCATTCTGCTAGAGGAGAAAAAAATGTTTAAATTTGTTTGTATGTCTTAAATCCAATCATTTTTAGCAGTGCCAATCCAACATGAATGTGGACTGATATGCTAGATAACGTGCTGTTATGCTAGATAATGTCATGGTTTCAATAATTCTGAATGGAACCAGATCAATCAAAAACCTTTTTTTTTTTTGAAAAATGAGTAGAAGAGGCACAAAGAAAGGGAGAGTGCAAACACATCTGGAGCCAATCTTGAGGATGGTGGAAGGATCCGTGTCAGAATCGGACCTGCAACTTGGTTAAAATCAGATCAGTTCATCATGTCACTCTTGAAAAGCCATATTTCTACAAGCACAGTCTGCTTGTGACAATAATTGTGTTTAGTAACAAAGGTTTAGCTCAGTGTTTGTTCAAGTCTCACACTTCAGAATGACTGTGTTATAATACAAATGTCAAGAACATTTGACTAGGAAAACCTCTCAGGTTTCATTTGTCATTTTGTTTATCTTCCATTCCCACTTCACATATCATGTCACTCTGCACTACACCTCCTGACTCCCACACATGTTGCATATATTATGATAGCGGGCAGGGCCGGTCCTCCTCACACCACACACCACCCCTCTAGCTGGCACAGACCAGGCGGTTGATGAGAAGGAAGGAAATGACATCATGGTACTTTTGATAGAGGGTTGGCACAACGCACAAGTGAATTATTAAAGCTGCGTAGTGTCAATTCATGGAAATATGGATAGGATGTAGTTTCATAACAGCATGGCATCTGATTGCTACACATGGCTGGTTATCATTGGGAAGACACAAGAGATTCAAAGCTATTTCTTTGATAGTGTGAGGCTGAGAAGTGTAATTTTGCACGTAAAGCTTTTCTTCATACCCGCACATTGAGTGTAATTTCATCATTACATTGTCAACAATACGAAAGCTGCTTGCACACTTGTTTATTTTCACTCGTGGTGTCTCAGTTTGTGTTTTGGGTTGCACAGATTGTGTTAGCTTTTTGAATTGTAGGTATTTCAGACCTGCTGCTATTTGTTTAGCTGTGGTCACCGAGAATATAGGTGTCACTAGGATTGACTTAGGAAAATGCAGAGCAGCCGAATCATAAAGTGGAAATGTTAACCCAATAATGTTAGATAAACAGTCAGCAGTGAGGAGCCAAAGACAACAGAGAGCGAAGGGAAAGTGTCCTGCTGGCATCAGGTTTCCCAGAGTAAGTGTTATTTGAAAAGCAGCTGAAGGGTGACACTCACTCTCCTCCCACCCAATCTCCCTCTCTTCCTCCCTCCTCCCTCACTTACTCGACCATCTGTTGTTCCCTCTCTTCTCAGGCTGCTCTAAGTGCCTTGAAACAGCTGTCGGAGCAGGGACTGGACCCGGTGGACGGCCCCATCAAGGTACAGTAGGACACGGATCACACCAAACTCCCGGACAGATGCTCCGCGCTCGCTCAGTGTTGGATGTTTAACCGGTCGGTCAGTCAGAGTGGACAGATGCTGGTCAAGTGACGAGCCAGATGTGCGGTGCCAATCTGGCTTATTGCAAATCCTCAGCGCTGCAGGCTGGCACATCATCAGCTCCCCCCCCACCCCCCCCACCCCCCACCCCCCACTGTCAGCCAACATGGCTGAGTTGTAACTCATTACAAGTAGTGTAGATGAGAAAAAAATGAGTTTTTTTCTAAGAAGCAAGAGCTTTTTATGGTGCTATTCGTCAAGTATATTTTTTGAACAGTAATCTAAATTTAGGGTCTCTGATTCTGAAGCAGAAGTGGAATGGAGAGGAGTGAGGTTCAGTAAGCTGCACATTCAACATTTGTTCTTTGAGATTATAATAACGACATTAATTTAACAAGTAACTAAAGTGATCTTTCAGTTTTTTTAAACGATAAAGTAATTAATATTAATAATTTATTATTAATTAATATTAAAAATGTAAAGAAACTTGTACTTTAATTACTTGAGTAATTTATCAACCAGGCACTGTTTTACTTCTCTTGAATCATTTTTTTAATGAGTACTTGTACTTATACATAAGTACAGGTTTTCAGTACTCTCCCCATGGCTGACACCCACACACACGCGTCAAACATTTCCGCTCGACATTTTTCCTCCATAGGAAAGCAGCAGTAGGCGTTTGTATTTACATGCTCCACACTGCTGTCAGTTCTCCATGCTTTGCATGATGGCTATCATCTCCATGACAGAGAAGACGGCTCCCCCCTTTTCCTCATTCCCTACCTCCTCCACGACAAGCAAGGGAGGGAAGGAAGGAGGAACGATGACAGCGGAGAATGAAGAAGGAAAGTAGGAAGGCTGTGGGGGTTTTTTGGAAACCAGGGAGGAAATCAAGCATATCTGGAGTGTTTTCATAGTAGGTGTGCCCTGGGAACAAAACAAAAAAAAAGTTTAGGCAGGGCTGTTTTCTTACAGCTCCTTGTCTCCTTTAGAGAAAAAGAGGAAAGGAACAAAGAGAGGAAAGACAACCACAGCTTCATTTACGTCACCATCGGAGGAGAGGGTCAAAGATGGCAGCAATTGCACTTTCACCTGAGCAGTTAATCGCTCATTTCTCACTCCAGTCTTTCCCCTCTGTCTCTTAAACTCATTAACTCGCCCGCACTCTACCGTTAACACATGCTTGGTCTTCGGGCTGCAGATGATTGCAGTTATCATATGAAAGTACACCTTTTTCCCCAAATCAGCAGCTTTTCTCTTTGCTGCACCCCCACACATGAATGCCTCGGTATAAACAGTCCTTTCTGATAAATTCTACAAAACAGAAGTCACAGCTGATTGGTCAAAGTGAAACAAATCGAGGTCAAGGATTTCTTAAGTGTTTAGAGTCTAAGGACTTTCGGTTACTCTGGAGACTTTCTTTTACAGGAATCACTCATGTTATTTTGAAAGACTTACTCAGTAAAGACTGGACAAATCCCTGCATCCCTCTGAGGAAGACCTCGGACAAATTCCCAACAGTGGGATTGATTAGTAACAACATTTCTTGAGTCCTTGAACAAAATCTGCCCTAACACAGTTCTATTTGTCTTTTCAGACCAGTGAACCATGTGTGAGGGAGGACGGACATTAAACAGACTAACTCAGGCACCACCACTCAGGTCTGCAAGGATTCAAAGGCTGTCGTCTAGGAGCTGACAACCCTGAACCCCTCCTTCGACATACACAAACCTGACAACCCCCCACCCCCCCCACCCCTGCCCCTTTCCCTTCCTTTCAACCTGATCTCCCATAACCTACGACCCACAATCTCCCCAACCTCTCTACCCATCCCACCCCACGATTGCCACTGTATCCTGCAAAACCTGTCAACATGCAATAGGGTGGATGTGNNNCGAGAAATGACCGACTAAAACACCATTACCTGAGTCTATGTGAAGACAACGCTATCTTAACACGTTTATTGATGATTTCAGTCAAGATTTAGAGGTGAAAAAAATAAATAAATAAATGAATACACAAAACACAAACTAATGAGCTGAATGCATGGTACTGTATGAAAAATCAAGGGAAATCCAAAGTGATACACTGCATAGACAACTTTCCCTTTGGATCAGTGTTGTTGGTATGGTTAAATCAAATATGTACATCATGCCATTGAAATACAAAAGAAACATTTTAGGGGAGGAAACAACTTGCGTACAGTAGCTTATTTTTTTCGGGGGTATTATGTTTCCCTTTTGTTTTTGTTTTTTTTTTCATTTTGTTTTGTTTTGTTTTTTTCTTTTGTTATTTTATTAATCTAACAATGCTTGAGTACTGTATTTAAAATTAACCAATGCCAGTGCTGTGAAAGTTGTAGTTGTTGTCTTCATATATAGTCACCCAGCTTACCTTGTATGCTGACATAAGAAAAAAAAAAAAGAGTTCATCTATCTATATGGATGTGTATGACTTGCAAGAGTATCATATACCGAAAAATAACACAGAAAAAGTTTTTTTTCATGTGGACAAAAAGGACAAAACTGGTGTTAGCAGTAATCAGTAGAAGTATCGGCCACCCAGGAGGGAAGGTTGGACTGACCTTTGCTTCCTGAGGGGGTCTAACTTTCCCGTTCTAACATGACCCCACACTGGCATAGCATCACTGGAGCATCACCTGACAAACAGTGGAGGCAAAGGGGCCACCAACAGTTGTACTTTTTAATCTAAAATTTAAAAAAAAAAAAAAAGAAAAAAAGCCAGATGCATTGAAAGTGGCTAGTTTTTTGCGCACATTCTCTAATGTCAGTAAATTTTTAACGTACAGTCCAATCTCCTGAGAGTTTTGTACTGGCATGACTGCATGTCCTCCAGTAAGCGAACAGTCCTCTCCATTCCAGTGATTTTGCGTCAGTGGATTGCCCCCCCACCCGGACCCCCCCGCCCCTCCTCCCCTCCCCTCACAGTTTTGTCGATCACATCTACACCCATTGTGTGNNNNGTATTGACCCGCCACGGCATCAACTGGGTGCTTTTAATGCCTGCATTCTGGAGTGCATCTTTCCGAGCGGAGGGAGCCTGCGTGCAGTCTGCAGACTCCCTCCACTTTGAACTCACTTTGCTCACTGACATTGAGGATGTGTCTTCTTCTTCGCTGTGAGTGCAATGTGTAAAAAAAAAAAAGGCTGTTTCTGTTACTGAAATGCAGTAAAAACACCTCAGTTCATGTGGAAAAAAAAGATCCTTCTTTGTGTCTTTATTTTTACTTTGCAACGGGTGTCATAACAATTTCTCTCCCCAACTGAAAAATAGCGCTGTTTCTTAATTAAATGGACTTTTTCACACATTTTTCAAGAGCATAAGCTGGAATTACTTTGCAGTCATAAAGGTGAAAATGAGAAACAGGCCAGTGACATTAATGAGAGCATACAGTGTTTAAGAATAAACACCATCTGTTGAACACTTCAGAGGCAGTTAGACAACATAATCCTAACTCAAGGTCCTCTTACTCAAATTTTTGGCACTCAAGACCATAGCCAACAGTCCTTAGCAGGAAAAAAGTTTTCTGTTGTCCTTACATGACCCCAATATGAAACTCTGGACATGTGAGGTGCTTGAAAGCTCCAGAAAAAGTTTAATAGTGGACTTGGAGTTAAGATTATTTTGTTAAACTACTGTTTAGAAGGTCAAGACTTAGCTTTCTGACTCAATCCAAAGGCGGTTTCGAAACATTTTTCTACACCTGACACAGAGCCCTGCCTCATTCTCAGAAAAATCACAGCCGAGCTGAGATTTTACCACAGTGAGATAATAAAGGTACTTCTGAAATAATTATTTTAATCTCCAAGAGAAATAAACTGCATATCATCCTCATACGTAACATTTATTGTGTCATTCGAGTTTATCTTTTAAACGCCTGGGCTACTGCATTCATTAGTCATAATGAGTCATAAAATTTAATGAGCAAAATACAATAATTGTGTGGTTGTGCTCCAAAACCTTAAAGGCACTAAAATTGTAATAGTGTGTCATTATTCCAACTCTCCTCATTGCATAGTATTATCTGCTGCTTCATCCAGTTCTGGAGCATGTGATATGAGTTTTTAAATCATCTGATGACTCTCCAAACAGAGGATTTATCTGCTGCTCATAGGGTTGTGGTTTCTCATCTCTCTCTCTAGTATCATACAGCATCTTAAACCCTGAGGGATAAGTCTGGGGATATTTTATGATTTTCTTGTAACTGTCGACAAATTCTGCAAAAGGATCAAAACCAATAATGCGTTAGTTCATCTCACAATACTTCCTGACTTTCCTGCCTTGTCTGTGCCTCTCAGCCCTGCGCTCACTGATCCCTGCAGAAAATATAAATCTTCAAAACAGATTCTTTTTTTATGTTCAGGCATAGTAATGTTAGAAAACAGCCTGGCCTTTTAGTTTTTAAACTCTCATGCTATTCTGGCAGCTCATCCGCAACTTAACTTAGCACAATTAGCTCTTTTGTTTAATAATTCGAGTAATGAACAATACTGATATTTTAAGTGCATATTCCCACCACATGTCGGCCATGTTACACAGGCAAACGTCCAAATGATCAAATCCAGTGAGAAATTTAGTCAAAAACACATTATAACGCCCACAGTTATCCCTGATCTTTTTTCATAAGTCTCATAGACATTTACTGTGAATGTGATTCTAATGGCTGCCACACACTGAGCTTTTGACTGGCATCTCATTTTACCTGTTAGGAGCTTCCATGTCATCAATGGTACCTAGACATATCCTTAGAAAATACATTTGTAAAATATTAATTTCAGGTGATTTTGTTATTATTTTCTTGATAAATTTTGGCTTGCAGATGCTTGCAAGAAATATTAGACAGATATAAAAAATCTGGATTTTATTTTTAGTGTGTATAGACTCATATTAACCAATGCCACGATTCTTACCGCTGGAATAACATTCACAGTTTTACCTTTCAACAGAGACCAAAACCGTGCATGTTTTCCAAGAACAGCTGTAATTTACCAGGGTTCTCATTATAGGATTTCTAGTTAAATTTAGACTAATTTAACAGGGATTGTTAAATTGTGCATTTGCTGCAGATTTCTTTGAACAGCAGACTAATACACACCTGCAAGTATTTAGAGCAGCAGGACAGTGTATGTGATCTGATTTCAAATAACCTAGAGTGTGGCTATATTTAAACAGTTCTTGTTATTAGAATCAGGTTTTGGTGTTTTCCTGGGATTTGTTGACAATGAGTAAAATCCAAAATATTGCCAGACTTATTTTTTACTTTAATTCTTCCTTTACAGCTTGTTCACCAACAGTTTTAACAGTTTATTAAGCAGCTTCGCAGCCTAAATTTAATCCATTTCTGAGGACAAAGAAGCTGTTTCATCTCCCAACCAGAGCTATCTGAAGATTTAGCTTCACAAATGAATAACTGCAAGTTCTGTAATGTCATGACATCCTGTTAATTTATACTGGACATAAAACTCACTCTGTAGTTGTCATTAACACGAAGTGAAGGTGAAATTCTGTTTGTTTTTTTCCAAAAAGAGACACTTAATCTTTAACTTCATGACTCTCAGCTGGACTGATAAGACACCTTATCTCTCTCAAACTTGTGTTGCATCATTCCATTACCTTTACTTGCTTTCTTTCATGAAACTCCACCACCTCTGCAACACCAAACACCACTCTGCTCTCCCCCATTAGCGAGACGAATGAGCGAACAGGACAGCGGTGGTCTAATTCAGCTTCTCTGACTAATGGACTCAGCTGGCAGCTACATCTGCTAGCCATTGAGGAGCGCCAAGGCTGTTCACACACATTAGCGGCAGATCTCTATTCCAGAAGCTTGTTCAGGTAGTGGCGGACCAGCTTGGGGCCGTGTTAGACTCCAGATGAATTGCCTTGCTCTGACCAGCCAATATGGGATGTGAACTTTACTGCCCAAAATAGAACAAAATCAATGGGACTGTGGAGCTTGTCCGTGCAATGCAAAAGCAAATGTCAGAGTCATTGATTTTTCCGTCTGAATTATGTGCCATCGACCCCCTTGAAGTCCTCTAAATTGGAGCCATATTAACAGGAGGATTAAAGAGTGAGGGGAATCCTATAGATGTTGACAAATGCCCGAGCGATGATTCAAGCCAAAATCCTAATAGTTTACCTTCTTGGATGAGTCAAAAGCATTTTTGTGTGTACTCAAATAAAGGCTTCTCTCACACAGTAAGGCCTCTTGGAGCTACACGGAGTCTTGCACTGGCTGTACTCGGTGCTGATTGCTTCTGTACACAGAGGGATCGAAACTGTCAGTACAGCTCTCCCTCATATTAGAACTAATCTGCCACTGAGCAACTTTATCCAGCTCCGATTAGTCACAGCAGAGGAGCGCTGCGTGCTGCGGACGGAGGCTCTGACATCCCGGAGCTTCCCTGTAATGCACCGAGGAGGTTTTTCTGCAAAGGAACTCGCAGTCAGCAGTCGGGGTCAGTAGGATGGGTGTATTCTCTGTCACTGACCAGGAAATCAATTTGTTCTGAGAAGGGATGAGTCGTCTCTGCTATCACACTGATACATGTGTGGAAGATCACTTCACTTTCCAGACTCCATTTTAGACTCAACAGTTTCGAGATTTGGAAGTTTGTCAGATGAGGGAAAAAGTGACATTTCTTGACATTCAAAGTGTTCCAGGCAGAAGGAAACCTACTTTGTTCTTGGGACATTATCTTCTAAACAGACATTTTTTAATAGTCAGAGCTTCTTCGGCTCTAAAAAGCTTTTAAAAAAAGCTCATTTCTGGCATCACTCCTGAACTGGCATTTATAATTTTTGAACTCATGTGATCACTGTTTGAGCTTGAGATGAGTCAATTTTTATGACTCATCTAGAATTGATCTGTTG
>JAPZDY010000013.1:10651804-10669363 GCA_029783645.1 Ctenochaetus hawaiiensis | reverse complement strand
ACTGTCTGTGCAGAAAAGGCAGTGATGAGAGGAGGTCTGAAAAGCTTTGAAGACACAGCTGGCCCAGATTGAGATAAATAAAGTTCAAGCCCTCGGGCCTGGGCTCATGATCTTGCAGCAGAATAAACAATCACCACACTTCTTTCACATTTACTTTTTTCAATGTTTAAAAATTAAGATGCTCTCTTTAATTGTATTATTAACTCGAAGGCAGTAGTTTCCCCATGGTTTATTTCTAAAGAACATGAATCATTGCGATGTTTTTGTTTTCTTGGTATCTTTAAGGATACCAAATATGATTTGTAACGTGATGAGAAATGTGTAAGAAATGTATTTATATAAAGCTTAAAACAAGTCTGTTTTACAAACTCGACAACATCTTTAATTTCAGGAAATAAACACCACCCTAGGTCACTAAAATCCCCAAATTTTCTGACAAATACCAAGGATGTGACCTCAAAGGCAACCACAGCCATGCACACAGTACTCAGCAGTTGGAGCATGTGAGTCCAAATCTAGCTTGTGACATCTTAATGTGATGGCAATTAGGAAATTGTGCTTTGCTTCTCGCTTTCCTTTTGGGAAGTTAAAGATCAGGGTCAGCCACATAACAGCTGCAGCAGGAACAGTAGGAGTTTAAATGTTCTTGCTTTCACACCGGCGCCAAAACTGGGCTTTAAATCATATTGTGGCATTGATGAGTGCCCATGGACAAACCTTTTTTTTATTATTATCTTGTATGAAACTGAAAGAAAAAAAAATGTGACCCTCTGCTAACCTTTCTGTAATCCACAATGTGGCAACTTGGTGCATCCTCTTTCGTTATTTACAGTATAGCTGCCACTTTCTCTGTCTCTTGTGTAAGCCTTTCTTTTAAAACATCACATGTCCGCTTGTTTTGCACACACTGATGGCTCTTGCCCTCTAAAGCCAACACCCATATTCAAAAGGCTACCTGACTCACTATGTGGCTCAGTGTGGGAGGACAGTGCTGTTACTGATACTAATCAAAGGAGAAGTCATGACGAGGAGAAAAGGGCTGGGCGGGTGTCCAAAAAAGTCCATCAGCATTGCAGAAGACCCTCTTTACCGCCTCTTACTCACCACTACAAGTGACGACACCATTACAAGCCAAGAGTGTGAGTGTAAAAAACACAGGAGGTCACAGGAGAAGGCTTTTTAAAAAAATTTTTCTGAAGGCTGAGACTTCCAGCAAGCAGCGGATAATAACAACACACCATTTAATAATCTAAATCACTTTTATTAATTTAAGTTAGGTAGAGACACTAAACATTGGAACCACATTTGCTCTGCTACGGAGCAGTCTTCAGAATATTACAAAAAAAAAAAAAAAAAAAGGCTTATGTCATACTGTCAAAAAAAAATGGCAAAAATTAAGAGGTAGAGAATTTAGGCTCATCACTGTGACTGAAGGTATGATGCCTATTGGAATGTAGTTGAAATTCAAAAACTCTTGTCGTCCCAAAGGTATAGAAAATAGTCATACATCAAATATGGTGGAGACAGTCAATTTGGGATACTGGGGTATTCACAACATTAAAACATTTACATTTCACTTTAACTGGGCGACGTGGACAATGGACAGGAGAGTTAAAGTGTTACTTTGGAAAGAATAATGGAAAGCTAATGTCTTTAATGCATTTCCCTCAACCACACATCAGTGTCGGAACATGTCGGGTTATTATTATTATTTTCTTTAACAAATAATAATGGTAACAGATAAATTTACAATATAAACACCACAGATCGGGAAAATAAAGAGAGAAATAACAGTTTTTATTTCCTCTCCTAAAGCAGTACATTCTGAATGTGTCGCACACGCTGGTTCAACGCAGGACATTGACTCCCTCTTCCACTTTAATCTGAGAGGTTAGTCGATACGGACCTGAAATAACAGGACCGATAAAGGGACAATGTTGAGTCCCATTACACTGGAAACTCCTGTGAAGGTTTAAATCAGCCACAATCTGGCCTTTAAATGTCCCATTTGGAATGACTTCAATATCAACACACAATACGAGTATATGCTACGTGTCTGTAACTTAAGTATTTAACAACAACAACAACACAATATGGTAAATTTTAATTGTGAAATATTCATCGTCCTTTGTTGCACGAGAGATAAATCAGAGTTGAGCTGCAAACCAATTTCCTGACTGAGAAAAAGAGCCTCTGCGTGGGGAGACGTTAGTCTGAAATGCTGTGTTGAACCCTCCTGTACAGAATGCAGGCAGTGTAGAGAAAAAATCAGAAATTACAGTGCATGTCTACAAAAATAAAAATAAAAGTGAAAACATTTACTGTTTGTACAGTAACATACTGTATATTTCCACAATGACACTAGATAAGGCTGGTGACTACATTACGTAAATAGTTAATTATTGGATACCTTTCTGTATGATTTCAAAAACTAGTGACACAGAATATAGATGTTGGTTTTTTTTTTAAACAAACGTAAAAAACAAACAAAAAAAAAAGACAAAACAAAGTCAAATAAATCCTTTGTGTAGTACACAGCTTTCTTTGTTCCAGAGGAACAATATGGTAAACCTTTGCATTTGCTCAATGCAAGTGCACCAGTCTAGATTCAGTCTTTCCTTCTTTCCCGTCTTCCCCATTTTCATCCTCAGTGGTTGTTTCCTCATGCTTGCAGGTTTTAGTGCCTCTGTTTGAGTTACAAACAGCGCCCCCTAGATCCCATTCTTTGCCTCATTGTTGTTCATGGCCTCCTTTCTCTGAGCTAGGAAGGGGTACATGCACTTGTCGGCGCCAAGGAACCGGTACATGCACACAATGGCCTCGAAGGGCAGGATGCTGCGGAGACAGGACAGAGATAAGATTAGAGTCACTAGATACTCCTGTGCAGTCTGCTGAATGCTGATGGAGTGAATAGGGGGGTGTATACATTTATAGGAAGGAAACAGGATATTAAAAAAGTGGGAGACAGCTCACCTTTTCATGAAGTTAACCATATAGACGATGCGAGGCGTACAGATCATGGGCTGGTCAGTGAGGATGGCCCTCATGGCCTGTTTCACACAGAACTCGGGCTTCAGGGGGGGCAGAAAAGGCTCAATCTCCTTCCTGGATAGAAAAAAAGTATACTGTCTATAAACCCTGTTGTTTAAGAGCCAAAAATTCAGAGGAGCTCAAATTAAATGCACTAAAACTGGCTAAAATTTGAAATAGCCACTTATATGTAATTGAAATCATCCAGAAACAGGCTTCCTCAGGTCGACTTTTATTGAATCCAGCTTAACTTAATTTACTTTTATAGGTATATAAGTAAGAAGAATTACTAGAAGTCTAAATAAATGTATAAAAAAAAGTAATACTTGTGTAAAATGTTATTATAACAGTGTGATAGAGATTGCTCTGAAGTGGAGGGACAGTAAAGGCAACGTGCCACCTGCTGACTGTAACCGTCAAACAAAGTGAGGACTATTAGAGCAGCAGAGGGGGGCTCAGCCCAGGTGCACCTGTCAGTGAGGTTTTCCCCTGGGAAAGTTGCCTTCTTTTGTTTAAACTGAGCACTGACCGATGGCATACGAGCGACTCTGTAATGTCCCTAACACAACACAAACCATCAGCTGCTGCTTTGAAGTTTAAAAAGGTGTTTGCGGGGCAATTTTATATGGTGAAAATTAGAGATGACAAACTCGTCCCAGGTGCAAGAGAGCTTTAAAAGAAGTGCTCACAAAAACAACTACACTAGTTGGAGTGTGTGTGTGTGTGTGTGTGTGTGTGTGTGTGTGTGTGTGTGTGGACGCTAACCTTATCCTGCAACCTTTGAACATTCCCGTGTCTACCAGGTAAGGGCACACCAGAGTCATGTTGATGCCATCCTTCTCTGAGGCCTTCAGCTCATGGCTCAGCGACTCGTGGAACCCGATGGCACCGAACTTGCTGGCACAGTAGTCCTGGGGGGATAAAGAGAGAACAAGTTAGCCCTGTAAAACTCTGACCCTGCCTGCACTCAGGGACCACAGAGAACATTTTCAAACATGCCCCGCGGGCACAGAGGTCTCCCCTTGCTGTTAATGATACAGCCACAAAAAAAAAAAAAAAAAAAAAAAACCTGAGCGAGCCCGTCAGCCGCTCTACGGTTTCATTAGCATTCTTCTCCTGTGCATCAGGAGACCGCTCTGCTTGGCGGGGAGGTTTTGATGTGGTTCACTGTGGAAATAATCTTTAAAAAAAAAAAAAAAGAAAGAAAAAGAAAAAGGCCTGGGCAAACACAGATGCGTGTCGATAAACATGGGGAGGATAAAGAGATTTGACTGTGCCCACATGACAAGCGAGGGCTTTGGTTCCCTGAAACTAATGTGCGCGTCTGAAAATGACATTTGAGGCATTTCCAGGAAGCATAATAGGTTAACAAAAACTGACTTGAGTGCCTTTGAAGGGGGGGCTTGATCATTATGGATGAATGCTTGTGCAACAAAAGCAAACATGCAGCTATAAAAACAAAGCTAAATGGAGTAGTAGTCCCTGCAGACGAGCTGAAAATGACACCATACTCAGCAGAGGGGATAAATTAGAAGTCCGTTCTGTGAAATATTAAAATAAAACCCCCTCATAGGGCCAAAAAATGTACTCCCTCTGTGACTATAGAGATAAATGAGCCCAGTAAATATTTTAATATGCATTAAAATAACAAAAAGAGTCTGTGCTGGGGAGAAAAAAACTATAGGAAGGAAAACAAAAATCTTATCCATTGAAAGCTGCTGTGAGCTGAATACTGAGTGAGTATCAAGTTGTGCACAAAGCCGTGATGAAGATGTCTCTGTCCCTTGGGGAGCTGTCAGCTCATTCTGGCCCTGGGGCCAGAGCCCAATAGGGGCCCAACACCCCCACTGCTGCAGATAGAGGAATCTATAGGAGGCTCCCCAATGCTCATCTGTGTCCCTTAATTTAACGGGTGGAGGGACAACTAGAGAAAGGGGGCCTAACCTCCCTCGGCCCAGTGTGCTTGCTGGCACGCTGAGGGCTTTGGAGAAATACACTGGTTTTGGATGGTGGGAACGATGGGATGTGTATGTGTTGTTGTGTCTGATACTAACCTCCACTCCAGCTGTGCTGAATAAACCCAGGGAGCTGGCAACCGTCACAATGTGACCATGATTCAGCTCCAGCATCTTGGGGAGGAACGCCTTGGTGGTCTGGGGGAAGGACAGAAGAGACAGAAGGGCAGAGAGAAAAAAAGAGGAAGGTTAGTTCACTTGTGCAGTTTGTCTGTGCCAAAGCCCTTTGATCCTCTCTGCCTCCCTCTCATTCCCCCTCTCCATGTGTTTCTCCCTCTTCTCCATGGTGATGCAGGGAGAGGCGTCTGAATGAGAATTCATAACAGGCACAAAAAAACAGACGAAAAAATCAGTCTGAGCACTGGAGGTGCAGCTTTGGAAAATAAAAAAAAAAATTAAGTTGAAAGTTTTTTTTACTTTTGTGCTACATGTGAATTAAATGTTGATGGAAGATGAAGAATGAGATATTCCCTTCTACAGGTTTTTTTTTCCCTGAACAAGCAGGTGTGTGATTGTGATGTGTGTGCCGCTGTACAATCTGTTCTTTCCCACACAGATCTGGTGCCCGTTGTTGGGCCCGGCTCTAAAGACTTGGTGACAACACCAATCATAGGCCTCCGTTCACTCAACAACAACAATGCGATTCAGCCTCTCGTCTGCCCACACAGCCTTGCGCCCTGCCCGAGCCGCCGTCAGCGGAACAATCGGCAGCGAGATGAGCTCTGAGATGAAAGAGTTTCATCTGAGCGCCACGTGAGAGCCTGAGTGGTTCCACTGGCCCGTCCAATGAGAGTTAGTGAGGTGGTGAGAAGAGCAACCCCGCGGAGGAGATTCAGAGATCCAGCGTTAACAGCTGATTAACCTATGGATCCGTTCATCACGCTGCCTGTCTGCTGACTTTGGACACAGCATGAGCCAATCAGCAGGTGTGACATGTGACGGCAATGACAGGAACTGACCAATCACTCTCCCACTGGGAGGTCTACAAACAACCAGCAGGCCTTTTGTTGGAAAGACTGCTACATCTATTCAGGTCAGATGTGCGCTGCCATAGTGAAGAACAATGCATGGAGCCTGAAACACTCTTGAAATGCCACTGAGGCTGTGATGAAAACCCTGAAGACAATTTAATATCAAAACTACATGTGATTCCCAATGTTGCTGAAACATTTCATCAATAAATTGATCAAATTATGAAGACATAAATTTCATCAGAACACAATGACAAGTAAAAACACCCAACTTTTGCTGCAGTTTGTTTTTTAAAAATAATCTGGATTTTTTTTTGCAAGCATTTTTAGAACATCACTTTTTGTTCTGGAAAATTGGGGTTAGCATTTGTTATTCCTTTTAATGGTTTCATACTTAGCTCCCAATAACTCTGCAGTCGTATAAACGAGAGGTAACAGTTTCCTTGGTTGGTACAGTGTGTAAGCCCGGCCAGAGAAAATGATTCAAACTCCTCTGTAAACATTTGCTAGAGGGGAGCACGGAGCCAGAGAGTGCATGGTACCAGGTAGTACAGCCATGAAAACCACTGGCAGGGGAGGAAAAACCTCATTAAAACTGCACCCAGAGATTAAGTGCATCGGACCTACTGACTTCTAGTGTAATCTCTGCTTTGCTTTACATCGTTATTTACACATCTTTTCCCTTTTTTTTTTGGGAGGTAGGTAAAACTGGAAGCAATAAGTCAGATCTGCTGCTGCATGCAGAAAAAGGCTGGCGAAAGCGAGATGACTTCACTGTTTTGGAGTTCCTTCTATAGCCAGGTACAGTATAACTGATCTGACTCAGCTCCAAACATCTGCACTTTTCCAGGACATAAATTTTCAAGTTGCTGCAATATTCAACTCATCGAATGATGGGGCCCGAGGAGAGGGAGCGAGAGAAAAGGAGGCCTGGATAAAAGCTGAGAAAGGCCTCTGCACGCCAGAATGGCAGTGGACGAGGGGAGAGATTTGCGTGCAAATGAAGCATTAACTTAAGATATGCCCGTACCTGACTTGAGCCAATGTTTCCCACTCCCACAGCAACTTTCAGAGAGCGAGGAATGACTTGATCTGGCACGATGCTCGACGACTAAAGCCAGCACTCAAATGCAACCGGACAATTTTGCTGAGTGGTCTGAAAGTAACTGGAACCGATGGAGGAAAGGCTAATTCCCTCAGCTGGAGGACACGGATAAACTTGAACAAACGTCCCGTCTCTCTCCCACCCTCGCGTGATGTCCTGCTTCTCATGGCAGCTCTGGCATGTGGGTATGACCCCCGCTGACCTCTCAGACACAAAATGTGTGAAGGCAACCAGGGGCTCGTGTCTTACATCAGAGCTGCCGTAATTGGGTCTCAACGCTCCCTTGTTCCGCTAAATTACCCGCTGACACAGTCGGGCCTCCTTGGCCTATGTGGGGGTGCCTTGCCCGCTGCACCCTCTAATTGGTGCGTGCCCCCAGGAGCATTTAAGCCAGACAAAGCTTCTTGCAGCTGGGGTGTCAGGCTGCATTAGTGCAAGCGCCTGACCAACAGGAATATGAACAAAATATTGGCCTTTGCATAGGACCAGATGGCCATTTAATTGGGCTGACTTCTCTCTGTTTGAGAGAACGAAGAGGAGAGAGAAAGAAAGAAAAAAAAAAACGCCAGAGCTCGTCTGATCCTACAACAGATCGTGGAATTTGAGTGGGTTGTGTTTACTGGTCATCAGGGACGCTGGATGCGGATTGGTCATGTTGTGGTGGCCATGGTAATCAGGAAGCCTCCGCTACAGTCGACTAAACCTCAACCTCCTGCTGTTTGTTCTAATGGAATCCAATTTACCTGGAAAGCAACAGCATCAATAGGTCGAGGGGGGGGCAGGGTGTCAATGCACTGCGATCACTAAGGCTCTCAGCATCCAATAGAGCGTGTCAACAGAGCTACATGAATGCAAACACTACAAGTACAATTATCTTTGCTGTGGGTGTCTAGCGGACTCGCTGATCATTTTTGAAGATCAATTTTCTTTATAAAAGGCTCACGGATTGGAGCTTTAAACAAAGACTTGTGAATGTTTTACATGAAGAATCTATGACAGCTAAAGCCTATCATCATTATTTTTAGTCCTTTCAAAAGACTCATCACATTTAATGGGGTCTATTTACAGCTTTTATGTGCTTTTAAAACATCTTAAAGAGGTGTTTTTCAATGAATAGATGCTTTGCTTTTGTTAAGGCTGAACTGCTAAACTGTTAAGGCTTCAGTGGTAGTTTAATGTGATAAAATCGAGTGTAGATCATAAGATACAATTTGTCTAAAAGGCTGACATTTAAAAGAAGATCTTCACGTCCAAATACATTTGATGATTTTTCCTTGTTCTCCCAGTTCTAATAACTTACCCATCTAGAGCTGAAACTACACAACCATTTTTATAATTGATTTAAGTTGTTTATTGAGCAAGAATGCCAAACATTCTTTGGTCCCGGCTTATCAGATGTGAGGATTGGTTGCAGTACTTGCTTATGTGATACTAAACTGAACATCTTTGGGTTTTGGACTGTTGATCAGATAAATCTAATTTAAAGGCGTCCGATTGGTCTCTGGGAAATCGTAATGGGCGTTTCTCATGTCAATATAATTAGCGGATGAACAGATAACAAAAACAACTTATTTGCAGCCCTAACCGTATCCCTTCAGAGCAGGTATATGCTCAGGGAGAGACACAACGTGGGAGCAGCCATGGCAAGCTCCAGTGAGGGGTACAGGTGCACCAGGCCCAAGGAGGGGCCCATATAAAACCAGTCAAGTAGGACCCTTCTGCCTGGCTGCCTCCTTTCTCTGGATACAGCAGGAATGTGGCCTGCGGAACTTGGCTCCTGTCGCCTGGCATCTTGTCAAGCTGATCCACAGACAAGAAACCAATTGTCAGATAAAGTGGGTCAGCAGCAGCTTACCATTACCCTCTCGCCTCGCCTGTGGAAGGGACGGCACTGCCTTCCTTCCTCCTTTCTTTCCTCTGCTCTTTTCCCGCCATGTCACTGCCGAGCGCTCTGCGCTTTCATGTAGTTGCACAAGAGAGGTACGATTTCCATGAGAGGGGGGGGAAATTACTGCTTATTGTTCACAAACCCACTGTTGGATAACCAGCTCAAGATGCTGAGGATGATTTCCTTTCATGTCATTCCACTAGACACACACTAATCCTCAAATACAAACTGGTGACACTTACTGAAATAATTGCACATTCCCCGTCCCGGCATGACTAAAGGCATCGTGAATCGCCAGCTGGATTAATCAAAGCACCATCAAACAAAATTACATGTTATGACCCCCCTTCCTCATAAAAACCCAAAAGAGAGTGAGGGACTGAATCATATCTGTTTGTCAGTGTTTGTGTGTGTGTGTGTGTTTTTGTGTGTGTGTGTGTGTGGCAGAGCTGGATGAACAGAGCTGGCCTCCATGACTGCCATGCAGCTGCACCCACTGCCTTCAAATCAGGTTGGGGGGAGTCAGAGGGGGCCTGTAAAAGGGAGGACAGAAGAAGTGTGGGGTCTAACTCGCCCGATCTGGCGCGCACACACACAAACTTACAAACACTCACACATGATTACCACCCATTTCCTGTTCGTGTCTCTATCATTCCAAAAAAAAAAAAAAAAATCATCTTCTTCCTTCATCTGATCTCAGGCCTTCTCTTCGCTTGTTTCACACTATGTGGTGCAGAGATGTGGAGGACGTTTTTAACTGGACTGAATGTTGGTGTTAATTTAAATAACTGGCTGAAATGAATGCAGGGAAGCTGAGAAGTTTTGCTGGGTCCTCTGATCGCCTACACAAAGTCGGAAAAGTCAGTCTCATGTTTTCCAAACAGTGATGCTGATTACAATGAAAAAAGTCCAAGAAAAAAATGCACCCGAGTCCGCTGGTAAAAACTAAAGAAAAATAAATTACAGTGGTGCATGCAAATCTTTTGTAAATGAAAAATGATAAGAGCAAAGTGACTCTCTCTTTGTTTTAATACCAAACTTTGTTTTCAGAAAAATCAAACTCCTCTTTGTGTTATTCTCTAATGTCAACAGTGAAAGCACAAACCTAAATAAATAAAGTTCAAAATCCACTTTGTATGATTAGTTCCCAAGCTGGGCCTATTAGTTGAGTCATGAACAGCAATTAAAGCCATTGTATAAACCTGTTGTTCAAAAAGGAAAATCTTCAAAGGTTTGTGTAACGCACCACCTGCATGCAGTGACTAACTGTACCATGTTTGTGTAACAGAGGAAAGTGGACAGGTCCCTGTTAGTCTAAGCTCTATTCATCTAGCTTGTGTCTTTAATGAACCACATCCTCCATTCTGGCTGTCGCCATTCATTAAGTCCCTCTTTCATCTGCCCCCCACCCCTAAAGAAACCACACTCTCCACAGTATATGGGAGAACACAAACACGGGCCCCTATTAAGAATCCCAAATCTGCCACCCAACCACTGGATCCTGACTCCAAATCCTGGATGTAAAAGATCGTGAAGATAGCCAGCAGAGAGGCACATGAATAGCATCCATTAAAAAGGAGGAAATACACAACCTGTCTGACGGACAACACAAGAGATTTTCATGCTCAATTAGGGAGCTTCGCATTCACCGCGGTTTCATGGTATCATTGAGAAAGCAGTTCTCCGTAAAAAGAAGAGCCTGCGGCCAAAGTTTCAAAATGGGCATCATCCGCTTCACTACATCCATTGCTCAATACATCGTGACAAATTCAATCAAAGATAAAATGGTCAATTCAGAGTCATGCCACTAAGCAAAAGACACATTTTAAATCCTTGCAATTTACTCCACAGCAGGCCTATAAACTAATTTGTGCACAATCACCACAGAGCCACAGAGGTGGCCGCAGCCGAGCAATGCAGTCAGTTATCATTACTGGTCTTTTTGGGGGATTTAGGAGAGGGGCTTCAATGCTGAACAAGTATCAATACAATCAGAAAGGTTGCTCTTGTCAATGGATTTCTAATAGTCTCCCACACCCTCAAAACACACGCATGAGAAAGCTGCAACAGCACCTGGCCTGCTTTCTGCTGCGGCTTACATGCTTATCTTAAGTGCAACATATTCACTCCATCAAGTCCATGTAGCCTTTTAGATAAGTATTCACACTGAGAGGCCAGTGGAACGGGGCCAGGGTAAAAATCTGATACACAACAAACCATCGCCTGCCAACAAAATGTGGCGAGCTGATCCAACACAGATCCAACCCACGTACAAGAACCCCCTGCTTCTATCACGCAAGTCAGATTTGTGCAGAACTGAGCTGCAAAGAGGAGAAGGAGAGGGGAAAGGCTGACATACCAGGTGGATCCTCACTGACCGGGATGCCAGAGAGCAGCCAAGGCAAGACTTTACAAAGCCAAACCCGTGACTTTTCTCTGGCAGAATTAAACTAAGTGGAGCAGAAATCTGAACGTGCAACAGAACCATTTATGGTCATACTTTTTCAATCCTGGAGACACACACACACACACACACACACCTTTGATTTCTAAGTATGGCACACAGAAGGATAAGATTATGAACAGGCATGCAAGTCAGACTGGAAACATTCCTGTGAACCTAGCAATACAGTAAACATATTTCATAACTCTGCTCATGGAAACGGAGGCAGAGAAATCAGACCACCACACTGTAAGTCTTTTGCATCAACTCACCCAAAAGTGTGCATGACAGTTGACCACCATGGTGCGCTCGATCAGCTCGTCAGGACACTCCAGAAGGTGATGGCCAGAGACGACACCGGCATTGTTGATCAGTATGTCCACCTCTCCCACCTCTCGACGCACCTTCTCAGCTGTAGAATACACACTCTCCCGCTTTCCCACATCACACACATAGGTGTAGACCTGTGGCTTAAAAGGAGGGACCTCCTCTACTCCTCCAACAGGTCCTATAGGGAAAGAACAGGTGATAAAAGTGTTCAACGAGAAAGTTTCTGGTTCAAATTTAGTTTTGTTGATCTGCACATGAATAAAGCTTACAAGGACTGTAATGCATGTTAGGAGATTACTTTTTTTGCTGCTGCATACTTTTGAAATAGTGGCAAGGAACCACTTGAACAAGTATTAAAGTCACCCTTATTTGAAAATTATGAGATTGTGTGCAACTATGTCTATGTTTCTTGTTATGTGAAACATTTCAGGGTGTTCATTCTCATTGTATCACTCTGCCTAAATCAATACAGCAGCTGGTGTCCTTGAAATGTCATTTTTCCACTGTAGAAACAACTCAGAATGCCGCCTAAGAAGAGACATTTCGCTGACCATGCGTAAAAGCTGATAACATCCTAATTGCTGTAAAGAAAAAAGGCAAACTTACCGTCTTTGGTGATGGGAGTGTCCAGTTCATGGTAAATCTGGCGCACCATCTCCGCCGTTTCCTCGTTGCTTTGGCTGTTAATGTCCCATAACACCAGTATCGCTCGTCTCCGGGCGAACTCCTTGGCGAAGAGCCGCCCGAGGCCGCTTCCAGCCCCGGTGATCACGCACACCTGTCCCGCCACGCTCTTCTCCTTAGGCGGCACAACCCACTTAGCCCCGGCAGTTACAAAAGCCCAGAGCACCTTCAAAATGACCACGAAGAACTCCGCAATAATTATCATCATCTTGACAGAAAAAAAAAATCTATTTAAATAAGTAGCGGGAGGAAAAGCGCAGGGAACGTTTCCCTCGTGAAACCTGTTCGCTGCAGGTAAGAAGGTAGGTAGGTAAGGTCACGCCGCTAAACTTGGCCAGCAGTGCGGGCAAGAAACGCAAACAACGCTTCAAACACAACAAACGGTTTGCGAACAAGGCGCAAGCTGGACCGCAACTTTTGAGTGAGAAGAGACTTCAGATGCTGCTCAGTGAGAGTCCAGCTGCCACCACAGTTGCAGTGAGTTATGAGCAGCTACTACGAAACTGTGCCTCCTACTTCCTCTGCTGCTCCTCCACTCATCTCATCCTCACTCGCATCTCACTCGCTATTTATTCAGTCCACCCATCAACGCTGGACCCAATAGGGCTGAGACTTGAGCGCCTGTCAGAATGAAGCGCCGGGTCTTTACAATACACTCAGAGGTGATGTAACTTAAAGGGTTTTACCTAATACTGGTCTATTGCGGTTGTTTCCGATTCATTAGAACAAAGGAGATTAGACATTTGGCTTTATCACCCTTTCGCCTAATAGACATTAGAATTTTTACTTTTTGGGGTGTTTTTAGAATTAGCCTGTAACAGAAGGTTTTAAAATATGGCTTCAACCACCGCTTGCACTAAGAAAAGTGTTAGATAAACTGTCTTATTGCTGATGATTAATTTCATGAGATCATATTTTGATTCCAAGTTTTGATTGGGCTTGGGGATGGGATTTTAGAAATACTGAGTGTACTTTTCCATCACGAACTACCACAAATAGGGCCAAACGCTGCAAGTCCAGTTTAATGTCCGTTCATACATGAAAAAAGCAAAGCCATCATTGTTTTCTAAAGAATGTTCAAATTATATGTCGCCTGGTTTTGATTTGATTTGAAGAAATTAGTGGTCTAAAATGAGATTAAGCAGAACAATTTACCGACAGTGATCTGCTGCAGTTTGTTAATTGCGGAGAGTGAAAGCAGATCAATGATGAAGGCAACGCACCTAACCAGATGTACAAAGGCTGGCCAACAGTAGTTCATAGACGGCATGTTTTTTTTCTGTTTCACATGAAGGTGATTATGGTGGCCTATGGACAGACAGATAAACAGATATGCCTGATATGCACAAGAACAACAGGCGCACCTGGGCTGCGTACAATGAGAAAACGTTCTCTTCCAGGCTTCCAACCCTTTTCCCCTTATTTAACATACGCTTACGGCGTTGTGTAACCTCCTGCAGCAGATTTTGACGTGTTTTTCCTCTATGTGGTGGGCGTGTCATTGGGACCAAACCACCAGTGGAAGACTTTCACATCCCAATGTAGTACCAAATGTAAACATTGCATGCAGTGAAAGTCCAAATCATATTTTCGCCTCATTAAGCAAACCAAGGCATTAACAGCAAATAGAAAACCAAAAGTCGGCCTATTTATTAAGAAGGTCCTTTACAGACCAATAAATTAGTGATGTGTATTAGTAGTTATGTACATTGAAGCCCTCCCTGTATGAGGCCTACAAGTCATTGTGTTTTTTTTTATCAAAATAATATTTTGCATTAAAAAAATACTTGCAAAAATTTCTATTATAGAGAAATTAGTCTATAAAATAACACAGTATGGAGGATTCAGGTAAAACTGTGTTTAAGCTTACTTTTAAACTCAGTTTAACTTGCACTTAGCTCTTTTGACCATTGATTTTGCTATGAGCTTTGAAATCAGCCTCTTACGTATTCCTTTTTCAATAACCTTGTTTTTACATCAGAATGTCTGTGTCTTACAGCCTGATGTAGACTACGTGTTTTATTTAACAGGATCCAGCAGATTGGTTCAAAAAAGGAACTTTACCTTGCTGGCTCTCTGCAGTCCCGATCTGCAAACTTAAGCGTTAGCTCCCTCTGCCGGGTCAGATAGTGTATAACATCACCTGTGCCATGAATATTTAAAAAGTAGCATCGTCGACTTCCAAAAGACAATATTATATAATATGTGTCAAAATGTGGAAGTGAATTGCAGAAAGTACATTTTAAAGTTAACAGTTAACGTTGACTTTCAGGAATTTGTAATTGTATTACAATTACAATATCACTATAAATAAATAAAAATAAAATTGACTAAGAAAAGACACGATGAATTACGGGGCCATTTAACTCACACTCTAACAAGGGAGCACTTTAAATATTTAATGCTACATTTCCCTAAAACTACGATAACAGTTACATTGTTTGTTTAAGTTTTATAGACTGACAAAAGAAATTTTTAAGTCAGGCAGCTAGAAGGACAGAGCGCAGAGGTCCTAAATCCTTTAACGCGCACATGCGCAAACTGAAATTTCTCTTTCTCGGTGGACGCAATGGCGGACGCAGAGTGAGTGTTTGCTTCCCCATCAAAATCTAAGCACATCTAGTGTTAAAATAACTATGTTTGTATATTTTACATTATGGATATATTATTTAGTGTTTAGACATCATAATCGCAGTTGTATGGTGTGGCGATCGTTATTTTAAAATACATTATGGCTATCTGGAAATTTGTATGTGCTGTTATAGTACAACATGGCTGGCTTTTCAATTTCCATGCCCTCGAGAAGTGGTCAGTTTCATTGTCAAAAGAGAGCAAAATTATGAAAACACTCTTTGAATATGCTGCTGAGTTTTGTGCCATTAATTACGCTTTTGTGACACGTAAGGTAGCTTTAAAGCTAGTGACAGGCTGTATAGAAGCCGGTTAATGACTGGTTAGCATGTAGCTAGCTGACACCGGGAATGATGCAAGTGAAGAGCATTAACTACGTGAGGGATGAAGATAGCTGGTATTGTTATCAGTTTTCAGTGTGGTCCTGACATTTTGCACTTTCATTACAGAAAAAAAGTTCCGGCGGTCCCTGAGAGCCTTTTGAAAAGGCGAAAGGCCTTCGCCACCATGAAGGCCATGCGTATCAAGAAGTTGCTGGCTGAGAAAAAGGTAAGCTGCATGCTTGTTTGATTGTCTTTTGAGTGTCTTTGTTATCTTATTTCGCTGGTTTTCAGTCTACATTTAACTACAAGTGCGTCATGCTATTCTAAGCGTGTTCAATGTGTTTCTAGGCCCGCAAAGTGACCAGGAAACTGATCTACAAGAGGGCTGAGAAGTACCACAAGGAGTACAGGCAGATGTACAGGCGTGAGATCCGCCTGAGCCGTACTGCTCGCAAGGTGGGAAACTACTACGTGCCAGCTGAGCCCAAACTGGCCTTTGTCATCAGGATCAGAGGGTAAGTAATATCCATTATCTGAGGACAGAACTGTCAGGCTCATCAGTAACATTTACATGGATTGCAAGACTTTTCGCAAGCCATTATGCTCTGTTTTGCTCAGACTGATGCACATTCTTAAGTGGTACATGAAAGCTTATCAAACTGTGAAGCTGTTAATCAGTTAATAAATTGTGATGTGCACTGCAGAGTTATGTCAGTTAATGTATAATTCATCTGGAATTATAGGACTGAGTTTAGATCGTTCTTTCTCTCATTAATGATAGGATTTGGCTAATATTGCAATCCATGGAAATGTATCTGATTACATTTTTATTACCGTGAATGTTTTTAGTTGTGTGGTTCATGATGCACACTCTTTCCCCGACTTATCGACTATGGCGACACACACTTTTAAATTAAGCCAATTATTTCTGAAACCACAATCAATGGACTAAATGAAAAAGATGTATACTTATTCGAACATGTGATAATCACTATTTCTATTTGTTTTCCAGTATCAACGGTGTCAGTCCCAAAGTCCGCAAAGTTCTGCAGCTGCTCCGTCTCCGCCAGATCTTCAACGGTGTGTTCGTCAAATTGAACAAGGCTTCAATCAACATGCTCAGGATTGCTGAGCCCTACATCGCATGGGGGTAAGTCTGTTACCATTAAAACTTGATAATTGCCTAATTATGGTGACACAACTAACCAAAAAGTGCAGAGTAGTATGGAAGTGTGCTTCCTCTGAGAGTAGTGTAGATGGAACGTTGCAAGTTGTACAAACCCCTGTGTAATGAAATGCACAATGAAAGAACAGTGCACACAAATTTTGGTATTGTTGCAAATCAGCGGTTACCATTGAGCATTGAATAAATATGGATCTAGATGCATTCAAAGTAATGTTTTACTGTATTGTCATTATTGCTGATTCTGGTGACTATTACTGTTTGTTCTCTGGATTGTGGTTAATGATGCCAAACTTTTTTCCCCATCTTATCGACTATGGTGAATACTTGCTTAAACTAAGCCAGTTTTGTCTGAAACCACATTCTATGATGGTAATTGGAACTAGAGTTAGTGTTAAAACCTACAAATTTTTACACACCTTTATGTTGTGAAAATACATTAATTGCACTGAGATTCTTGGTTTAGATGAAGACATCTAGTTGTCAGTGTTTGATGACATGGAAGGTGTTAATAAGGAGAGTGTAACAATTATGCAGTTCAAGACAAACTATGTGAAACCCCGTTAGCTTTGTCTCTTTTAGAGGGATACCTCATTACAGTCCCTCAAATTATATCAGTCTTTAACATTGTAAATGCTGCTGGTTCTGGCTGTTGCTTTGACTTAAATGTCAGAGGAAAAGAACTGTTAAAATAAATTTACATATAAATGGACTTAATGTCAAATTTAATTGCAGGAGGTAACAGTATGGCAACACAAAGGTTTAACATTAATGTCTTATGAGTAAAAGATTAAAAATGAATGATTGTGATCTAGATGTTTGATACTGAGTAGGGCTGTAAAGATGAAATAACCGGACTTTTACGAAAGAAACAAAACTTGTTGGTGCTACAGAAGTGCATTTTGCTTTGAACAAGAGTTTAAGACACCTGTATCTAACCATACATGCAGAGAGTT
>JAPZDY010000013.1:10597312-10651704 GCA_029783645.1 Ctenochaetus hawaiiensis | reverse complement strand
ACCATACATGCAGAGAGTTTGCTTTTGTGTAACCATAAGGCTAAAATATCTTAAGATCAGTTATTTCAATAATATATTGAGTTGAGATGTGCTAAGTGATACAACAGTAAGTGCTCTGTCTATTATAGTTGTTCATCTGCTGTCTAATCAGCCACAGAAATGAAAGAATGTTGAGTTTTCAGTGCAAGTCTTCAGTACATCTAAGTTTACTAAGTAAAAAGTTTCCGGCCTGGATTGGTAAAATTAAATGGGTGGCAAGGATTGATCTGATCGCAGTGTCCAAAAAAGTTGACTTAAGATACTGGATTACTGGATTATTTTTTTTTTATATAGAGAGATATCTCTATATTTTAGATTAGTACTACTGCTGCATTTTTTCCAAATTATCAAGGGAAAAATGTAGAATGTTTCACCCGGATGCTTTGATTTCAAGTTTACTGCATTCTTTCAGATTTTTAATGCATCAGATGCATGATGTGTACTTAGCAGCATCCTTGCTGCATATGATGTCAGAGCAGGCAGTTTGCTTTTTGTGTTATATTATTATTTATTTTGTTTGGATGTACATTTCTTCTTGGTCTCTGTGGAAGAACTTACAAATGACAAGGCTGCTCTGCGTAGATGTTCTTGTTTTTGAAACAAAAGTCCTTTTAAAGTCCATTATACAGTGGAAGTAAACAAGAGAGGAGGAGTAATAAAATTTCTAATAATGGCTGCTGGATAGAGCTGATGTGCATGTATTCTGCGTTGTTACTTCAAGCTAATTTGAACTAACTTCATAACCTTGTAATGACTTGATGTTTTCTCAGGTACCCCAACCTGAAGTCTGTTCGTGAGCTCATCTACAAACGTGGCCACGGCAGGATGAGGAAACAGCGTATTGCCCTGACAGACAACGCTCTGGTGGAGAAGGCCCTCGGTATGGAAATGTTATACCTTTTTTTTTTAATTACACAGTTGATTGTACATAGTGCAGTGTACAGATGCATATATATGTGTGGAGATTGTTAGAAAAAAACAATGCAGTTTGGGTCCACCAATTATTCCTGAGGAGGGAGCATCAGTTGAATAACAGGATGTGCTTTCTTTTTTCAAGTTGACTTCTAGAAAATGCAACATTAGATTGAACATGTGGTTGATGATGCACACTTTTTTCCCCGTCATATCGACCATGGTGAAAAAAACTGAAAACTAAGCCAGTTGTGTCTGAAACCACATGCTTGGATAATGGCCATCAATGTTAGTATGATCAACTTGCTTAATTTAGCATTGTTGGAACTTAATTTTATGTTTTGCTTTAAAGCCAGAACTTATTGGTATTAAATAAAATGTACTTTGGACAAATGCTCAATCTTTTTGACTGGTAGACTGGTACTTTGATTAGTAGAGATGTCAAAATGCAGTTTTGCTCTTACATTTCCCAATTGGCAGTAACATTTGACAAATCAACTAGTTTTTTGAACAAAACTAGTGTGTGTGTGTGTTGTTCAGTTAAACTTGCTTAGCACATGTATTTTTGATTTGCAGGCAAATACGGCATCATCTGTGTTGAGGACCTCATCCATGAGATTTTCACAGTTGGAAAGAACTTCAAGCCCGCCAACAACTTCCTGTGGCCCTTCAAGCTGTCATCTCCCCGTGGTGGTATGAACAAGAAGACCACACACTTTGTGGAGGGAGGAGACGCTGGCAACAGGGAGGATCAGATCAACAGAATGATCAGGAGGATGAACTGAAGTTTTGGTGAGTTGTAGAAGGATCAGTGCAGGTCTCGAAGCATACATGGCTCATTAAATGTGGTTAATGATGCACAATCTTTTTTCCCCATCTTATCGACTATGGTGAAAACCAGCTGACAATAAGCCAACTATGTCTGAAACCACATTTAGTCATTTGTCTTCAAATATCTACTACAGATACTTCATTCTGTGCAGGACAAGAAGTCCATGTGAGGTCAAATCTAACTTAGTTTATGCAATTTCAAAAACAGGCAGGGTTCAGATAAGGTTTTATTCCAAATGATGCGTTTTCCAAATGCTGTAGGAAGTTGTCAAATATAAACTCTCTCTATGGAGCAGATAAGATAAGCTATGCCAATATAACATGGAAATGCATCAGCCATCTTTGACTTATGCTCCTAATGTAACTACTTATAGAAGTTTTTCCACTGTTTTCCAATTGTCAATATAGCCCCTTACTGTCTTTGCATAGGGCTCCTAACACTGTATGAGTACTTCAGAAGAAGAACAGAATTATCACTGCATTTAGTTAATCTATCAGACATTGTTTTGTATTTGGTAAAACACGAAGACTGTCAAGTTTCTCTGTCCTTATCAATGTTTTTTTCTGTTTTACAGGTTTATAAAGGACTAAAAATGTACAATAAAATCTTTAAAAAAAAAAAAGATCTGTCTTGGTGGTGTTATTGTCTGATGTGATTTAATGCATACATATGCTAGTTGGTGCACTTTATATTTGGCATTTAGCAGAGGTATTAAATTTCTTTCCATGAACTTTATTAGGTTTGCCTTAGCAGTGGTGTCTGTTTTTTTTTTTCAATAATAAACCTAGTTGATAAAGTGATGTGGTGACAATATACAAATTTACTGTTGAACATTTTTAGTAATTTTCATTGCGTTCTTTGTATATTTTATAATATACGGGTTAATGTTATATGCAAGATTCTGGGTTCTGAAATGAAAATGGAAAGTTAAAATATTAAAATGGGCCAATAAGTTTAAATACAATGTACCGTTCAACAAAGCGGAACGTGAACATCACATCGATCATATAACGGTTTGAATGAAGGCTGTTTCCATAGCGACGCTGTGACACGGTAGCACCGACTCGGTGAGCTACAGCCTAGCATCGCTGCACGGGCTCGGGGATGAACTGGCTCGAACGAGTATGCAGCTATAATGACAAAGTGTCGTGCATTTAGTGCATAACCCAGGTTCAGGTCTAACACCAGTCACTGCATGGCAGCTCCGACATGATGACTTTCCAGGTAAACGCATCGCTACCAACCACACAGGCTGTTATACATAAGGGGAGTTCAACCTGCGGCCCTGATGCGCTGGGATATCCAACATACAGGAACTTCAGGATGGGGGCAGGTGGAGGACGAGCAGCTCTCAGACAAAACAATGATATGAGGAGGAAGTTTCCCATGATACAGCACATGAGCAGTGAGTAAGCGTGCTCCATACACCTGCTAAAGTCATTCAGGATGCTGCTAGCATAACGGCATGCTAAGTTAAAGCTGAACAGTGTCCATGTCTCTTGTAGAATCCAGGGATGGGAAGGCTTTGGTTAGCGGCATCATAGCTGCAGGGTAAGACGTGTCAAATAAATGGGCCTATTAGTGATGATACAGTAATTTAAAAGATCCAATAATAGCAATGATATGCCTACCGTACGTGTTATTTATCTGGAAAGTATTGAGCTTTTCAAAATCCATGCTTGTTTAATGACGGTACGGCTGGTTATTTCTTCTGTTTCGCTAATCAATGCATAGGTCGCCGAACATGGCCAAAGATGATGATCTCGAGTCAGAAAGCACTGACCTGCAGGAGGACATCAGGGGGAGGCACTTTCTATTCGATAAGAAATGTAAGAAGAGGAGTTTTATTTTTCACAGCTAAGAGGAAATTAGTTAAGTTATTAATATTTTCTCACTCACAAATATATCGATCAAATTTAACCAGAGAAACTGATTGGAGAGTAGATGGCACCTCTGAATTGAGGCCTGTTACTGGATTGTAACCTGACGGCCAGTAGGTGGCGCTGTCATCACATATAATAAGCACAGGTCGAATTTCAGCGATTAAAAGTGTAGCAGTAATACCAGAGCAGCTTACAGATGTTACAGTAGGGATTAACTAGATGTTTGCCTTATTCATTTTTCTTTTAAAATAAAAGAAAGTATCTGTTTAAACAATAATTTCCTTGATTTTAAATGTTTGTTCTGGGTGGCTAAATATAATAATTATATCATAGGTACAGGGTTAGAGAGGACCAGAACTGTGATTCCACCGATGCCAAGAGACTTCCATGTGCACAGACCTGGCAACCTAAATCCCTTCGGCCTCTCCCAGGAGCTTTCCCACAGCCATTCTCAGCGGCCCTTCACCCTGGGGTAACCAGTGGATTAATGTCACACCGTGCAGGAGTTGTATCTGCACTTGTCATAGCATATTTCTGCAGACAGCTGCACAGTTTGCAGTTGTTAGACTAAGTCGCAGTTCTATGTGTGACAAGAATTTTAAGAAGATACGAAAAAAAAGCAGCCAGATATAATTAATATCATGACAACTATAATTTATATGTCACAAACAGAAGATTTCAAGCTGATTGCTTGGCTACATGGTGTGAGAACAGTTTATTTGATGGCAATGGGCAGAAGGCTGTCTTTACTTTTACATGGTATCTAGCCCTTTAATCACATAATGCAGGATAGGATATACGTATCTTGTTTTTTTGTAAATAAAATTAGTGGGTCTTCCTGTAGTTCATAAATACAAGTTTGGAGTGATGATACAAAAGACACCAAACAAGATTTATTTTGCAGCATAGATATGTGCAACCTTATGTTTTATATGATCATTACATTCTCAATTCTATCCTCCAGATTCTCTGAAAGATATGAACTGAATAAAAGTCCAGCTCTCCTCTTTCCCTCAACTTTAGTCCTCAATGGCAGAAACACCTTTTCAGTTCAGAACTGCAAGCTTAGCAGGTATTTGCACCATTATAAACCAAATAAGCTAAGGCGGATCAATAGCTCTCTCAATTATTCCTCAGACCTCTGCCTCCTTTGCTCTCCCTCTGCTCTGCAGGCCTAAGGTGTATCATCCAGTGTACAACCTACAGACTGTTAAAGACAATCAAAAGAGTGAGTAATCGAGATGCTTTGACTGTGCGATGAAGACAGATGTTTGCTGTGGTTTTAACATTACAGGCCTGGACGAATATCACCACAGCAAATGAACAGAAGAATCCAACCTTTAACCTGCACAAGTGTTTATGATGTTGATTTATTGCCAGCAAATATGATTTTTTATGGATTTTAACTCTTCAAACAACAAACAGTGATCATCATAATGTAAGGCAAAAGGGGCCACATGGAGAAAGAGAGTGTTGTCAGGTAGAGTTTGGATTTCTCTGAACTTGACTAGTTTGAACTTGCCTCAGTTTGAGTTGCAAACACTGCACATTTCTCTTTTTTATACTTCTATTAAGATTTACTGCAGTACACTGGAAGTATTAATCACACTCACTGATTAGGCAAAGCCAAGTACTCAAGACTTAAACCCTGATGTAGATAAAAAAAAAAGAGGGAGTGTAATTTGAGGATTTTAAATGCAACCTAACATGAAAAACTGCACTTTTTACTTTCTCTGTATCTCATACTAACATGATTTCTTCTCTCCCTTGCCTCCATTCCTCTCTGTCTCTGCCTTTCACCATACAGGCCAGTCCTATCCAGACCCGATGGTTGGAGCCTCTCGCTCTTTCATCCACAGGATATCTGAGCTGTCCTCTTTGGAGGCCGAGACAGTGAGAAAAGAAAAGCTCAGGAAAATGCGGAAACCTAAAAAACCTCCATCCTGACAATCACCTTCTCCCCAGTCTACCTGGTTAAGAATCAAAACCTTCGAGTCTGTGCCAACGACGTCTGAGCAAAATAAAACATTATGGGCGCCATGTTCATTTCAGTGGCTTGCTCTAACTGCTTGTTTGTCCTCAGTGACATTAGTTTTCTGCTTAACATGGCTGATCTTCACATTCTGGGAATCCTGACCTGAGCTACTCTCTTTTAGGCATTACATGTAGTATTTACTGTGGTAAAATGCAGCTTTTGCAACAACAATTAATGCTGTTGACGAATATCATTCAGTATTCTCTATCCTGACCCACAGCTGCTGGTAGTTTCCACTCAACATATGCATGAACAGATATTAATTTTACCTTTGTAATGGCTTATAATAGCTGTTAGGTAATAATGCCATATTTATCACTGTATCAGTAATATGTTATGGATGCTGTCAGGCTTGGATGTCATTACAACAGTGTTTCAAGCATTGCCATCTTATACTAATTAACCTTGGTTAAGTAAATAACAAAAATAAATCTATGTATATATTAAATAGTTTAGCAAAACCATTATTGTGCCTTGTTAAACGTCTTCCCGAAATTAAATAAAGTTATTTTTGTTATTGTTAAGAATTTCTTGCTTTTTTTGAGTCATGATTTTTATTCTGTAGCTTCCAGCAGAGCAATTAATAGGAACCCCCCCCCCCCCATCCTTTTGGCATGTTTACCACTTATCGACCAGCATAGTAATCAGAATGCCTAAAAGATTACAATGAAACATAATCTGCATTCCATATCTATGAAACAGATACAAAACTGTGCCCCCAGATCCCAGAATGTGGTACTTTCCCACATAATAAATTGTTTTGTTGCTGTATGGAAGGCAGCTCATGTCTCTGAATAGTCTCGTTCATTGTATTTGACAAAGACAGCAGTCATAACGATTGTCTTTTTTGCTTAGAAAGAAATGTGGACTGCGTTATAATTTAATGACATAAAAACAAGAATTATCGTTTGTGCTTTCTTTTTGGAATTTGTGATAAATCAATTTGCAGTAATTGACCCTGTTGACCTTGACATTGTGTCTTTTATGAATTGACTAAAAAGCATCCAAAATGTGCACAGAACTCAACTGTGTCCCTGTCATAGTGGGAAAACCAAAGCAGAAGGGAAAGAGATGTGATCGTGTCGTATAGTACGTCATACCCTCAACCTTAAGTGTCACAGAAGAAAGAGGAAGTAAAACTGAAACACCTTACAAACACCAGAAGGAGAAGAAAAAAAATGTGGCATGGTTGTGACTCAGAAGAAGAAAAAATGATTCATTGACATAATTCTCATCTTACTCAGAAGTTGATTTAAAAGACAAAGCAGAAGTTCAAGAACCTCTGAACATGATGCAAGTTTACTTCTTTTTTTCACTGTCCACGTTGCCCATCATATTTCAGTTGTGAGGACAATAAATACAAGTTCAAACAAGTTCAAAGTGTACACTTTGTTACCCAGATGAAGTTATTTTGGTTGCTCCATTGATTTCTGATGATGTATGTGTGTTATGAGCCAAGATGGACACTTTGTTGTCTTTTCAAGGATGACAGTGTCCTGCAGTCTTTCACCGAGAACATTGTCAACGAAGGCCAATGAGCTTGAGAGTGACAGATGAGGGCTTGTAGATGATCAGAAAAACTTTCAAGTGAAAGATCAAGGTTTTTTTGTCTCATTTTTTTGTTGGACATTTCCATTTGATTGGACAAAGTGTAGCCTGAAGATTAGAATGTGTGTAAGATCAAGGATTTTGGTTGCTGTACCGCTCAGCTGTTATGCAGGTTTAATTTCAGGCAGCGTTTCCCTGAGCTCCCCATTATATAAAATGTGATGTTGTCAAAATGTTAGGTTCTGTTTATGTCCCTCCCTCCCTGCGGATAGCGAGGTGTGCATTTCAGGGACACGGAGTGACCTAGAAACACAGAGCCATCCCCTTATTCGTGCTAAGTGAAGGGGCTGTATTCATGCCTAAACGGAGGCCGGCTCTCCCTCTTCTTGCAGGGTTTTTACCGTCCCTTTCAAGTGTAGTGAAACAAAATGACCTGGAACAAACAGTCAACAATGAGGTCTTTAATAAGAGCTGTGCTGGGGCCTGCCCACAAGTGGTTTATCATTTCACTGTAGTTACAGGGAGCTCTTAACCAGGACAGAGTGCAGCACTCATTTAAATCAGCCTGAGTCAATTTTGAGCTGTTGTTGCAAAAATGTGAAATTGTTTTGTCAAGCCTCAAAAAGCACTTTTAGCGTTCAAGTACAGTTTTTTTTTTTAGCTTTATTGAAAGTAGTAGCTTTTATTTGCTACCAAATTTTTTATGTCACATGCTATTATTAATGCAGTATTATCTATCAAAAGCAATAGGTGAGAGTAGAGTGTCCCCAGCTCAAGCAGTGCTACGGCAAAGAAAAGCAAGACTGGTACTGTTTCACCTGACTTGACAGCGTGCCAGTTGACTCTATCAGCAGGGTTCAGAGAATGTAGCCTGTCTGCCAAATTATGACTTTGCCAATGGCTGAAATCAAAAATGCCTTAAATATGTTTGGGTCAGTATGAGAGAAGAGCCAACGTGGGGCTGGGGACAAAGATCAGGGCTTAATATAATTAAAACAGCTTTGAGGAGCTTTCGTTTTGTGATGATTTTGGTGCCCCCTGTAGAGAAAAGTGGTATGACCATCACACAGTTCTTGATCTGGTTAGTGGGTGTATTTGTTTTGGAGGACGGTGAAAGAAAAAGGCCATACAAATACTAGTTTTTAATCAGCCGTTTGCACTTTTGCTTACATGTTGACAGTATTTTTGTTAAGCTAAAGCAAAATGATTGACATTCTCTTGCTATGTTATGTCTTTATAACAATAAGTAGAAAGATGTAGCACAGTAGCAAGACCAGTTTAAAATGTTATGTTATAATCCAGTTGTTGTGTTGACATATAACAATACAGAAATATCTTGCTAATGTACCACCAAACTATGGAGGAGCCCCTTTTATCAGGCTTTCAGATATCCTAATTTCTCCTCAGCCATAAAAAAACAGTGACTTTGCTGTTTTGGTTCAAATTTAAGGGTTCCAGCCTTTTAAATGTGAAGGCTCCCAAAAGATGGCTACACAGTGATCAAAAACAGATGATTGATTAAGCAAGTGGCATGTGTCAACAGAAACTCCTGGTCTCATAGTAACATGTGTGCTTGTGTATTTAAGAGGGTCACTCAGAGGTCAAATCTTAGTCTTTGCCATCATACAAACACAGCAGAGCCTGAAAACATGTCACATCTACAGCAACAGAACTTATCACGCTGCAAGTTTTTCTTTGTTTCTTTCTTTTCTAGCACTTTCAGATAAAAAATATAAAAACAAGATCATCTTTATCATTTAAGAATGTTTGCATACAAGTTTTCACAGCTGCCAGGTGTGGAGTTTTTGATTTTAATACCTCAAAAGTATCTGTTAGAACCATGTAAAAGTGAGTTTTGACTTTGATATTGTTTGCCAACAATATGCAAGTCAAAGCACAACTGATAAATTCAGTGAAATTATTTTCAGCTCCTGATCTTGATTTGTAGCTTTTGTCATATTTTTGCACTTTGCCACTGGCAAAGCAACACACACATCTACACACACACACACAAATTTAGTGGGGCCTGTAACCTTTTTGGCTGCTGCCTGACATTTCACAATATGATTTATGAAATCCACCTTGATGTATGCACCTTCCCTCATAGTCATTACCTGAAGTTCAATCTCTCAGAGGCAGGGGTCGGCGCTGCTCCCCACCTTCACATCTCTCCTTGTCTGCCTTTTAATGTCCGCATAGATTTACACACATATGGACGTATAAGCCAAGATATGTGACTGATGAGGGGACAATTATCAGTGATGGTGTCAGGTTTAGGCAGGAAAAAAAAAACTTTCACCTATATCACCGTCTTTGTTGTCATTGCACTGGCCCTGATTCAAGGCCTGCCAGCTTGCAGAGCTCTTGCCAGAGTGTCATCATCCCTCTTTGCTGTAGAAGCTGTTATAATCCATAAACTATCAAACAGCAATGACCTGGAATAGCTGGGGCATCATTAGTGGGATGTTCTACTCAAATAGATGCTCTTGTAAGTGCAATGTGATGGGACTCACACAGGGTCGTTATATAAGTTGTAAATGTCGGGTAAAAGAGCGTGCAGTTTCATTGCAATTCTCCGTATCCATTGAGGAAACTTGGAAAATCTCTGTATTTTATCACCTGAATTCACCTGTTCAGCCTCACTTATCTGCTTCCCAGATCGACCTGCAGCTGAACACTGTTCTGATGACACAAGCCAAGTCAAACACCCAGCCCGCCAACTCTTTAAATAATGACTCACACGCCTTACTGTGTGTGTCAGCGCCAGGTACATCATTCACAAGAAATAAGATAAAAGACTCCCCAGACATTCTCAAATGCCACAACATGGACAAATGCACACTTCCAGGTTACACACACATGCACACAAAGCACTGAAACTCTGTTACACATAAACAGGTAATATAAAACACTCCCTAACACACACATAGAGAACATACAGATGTAGAGGTGGAGGGGGAGGAAGCAGGGGACAACTGAGCAGTAAATATAGAAGATAGTGAACAAAGGGTTTCATTCATGAGACAGAAACTGACTGTACACAACAGACAGAAACAGACTCAGACTAATTAGGTGGATTAAGGCTTTAATCACATGTTAAATTAAGGTTAAATATTTTTGAGGTCATGCTCATGAGGTCATCATTAAACTTTGGACTTTTTATTGCATTCTGAACTTCACCATGAGAGTAAAGAAAAACCAAAGTCAGAAAGTCAAATAAAAGCAAAAATAAAAATTGGATGAAGTACTAAGAGCTGAATCAGGCTTGGCCATGAAACACACGTGTACATTTTCTCAGGTCTTACACCATTACTGTTATTACAAATGCCTCAGGTACTGTCTAAAACTCTGGATCAGGTATCAGCGAAATTCCTGAATCTATGCACTGATCTAATAGCACTTAATGTGTTTTTAGAAACAGGACCCTGCTACTTGCCAGCAGCATCCCATACACCTGGATGCAACCTAATAGATTTATTACTGCACAAGCAGCATAAATCCATATACAGCAAATGACTTGTGTAGCTTAAGGCACATCCATAACGTAACATCTGTACAAGGTTAGGGCATGCAGCTGTACAAAAATGTTATAAATAATATATTTTTTTAACATACTGGTATTGGATTTGTACCTAAGGAAAATGGTTTGAAACACACCAACCATTTTCTTTAGTTAACTTCAAAATCTGAAGACTTTTTGTGCATCAGGCTCAGTGTTATTGTTTTATATATAATTCCTCACAAAGCAAAAAAACACCCCGATGTGTATGTGGGATACAGAAAAGGTGTTGTCCAAGTCAGAAATGACATCATCACCGTACCTTTACAACCCATGGTTAGATAAAAAGGTGGATTCTAGCATTTGTCAACAAGAGGTTGTGAAACTATAGCAACCCAGGTCAGCGGTTGCCACGGGGACAGCCACAGTTTGCATTCCTCACATAGGCGAGATGGAGCTAGGATTCACCCTGCCGTCACCTTGACACCCAGTACAAGAAGTAGTGGCACGCACACTTTCATTTCCAGCTAAATCCAATCTGGTTCTCTCTGCTCTTCCTTCTATTCCTCCAAAATCTCTGTATTTGTCAATTAAAAGTGTTTAGGACTGTCCTGGATTCGGCCTGTGATATTCAGTTTGTGTCAGAGTTTGAAGACCGTACACACACATAGTTACAGGGCTTTTGTTTTGAGACACATTAATCTCCTTTCCTTTCTAATCACATAGGCTACACCAAGAAAACTGCAGGCAGGGTGTGTTACTGTGGGAAGGCTGATTACCTTTGACAAGTGCACAGTGAGGGCAGGAGGTCCAGGGTTGGGGGCCTGTCAGATGTAAAACACACATGCTTTGATGTGTGCTGCCAACACACTGGAGCCATAGCAAACTGATGCAGCTGTAAGTCTTGCATAAGTGGACAGATCAAATCAGCGCTGAAAATGCAGTGTGTGTGTGTGTGTGTGTGTGTGTGTGTGTGTTTCAGGGGTTTACCCATCATTTTTTCAGATCATAAAGCATTACTACACTCACGGCACGGAAATTACACATCAACCATTTGGAGAACAGGCCCCTTAAAATGATTGAAAATAAGTTATTTGATATTACAGTTCATGCAAAAGCACATAATACTTTATGACGAGGATTATAAATCAAATGAAAATATGTTATATTTTATGAGCTATTTGTAATTTAAAATCACCAACACAGATTAATACGTCTGAGGTCAGTCTGGGTTCAGCCCCCTCAAACTTCATCATACACCGATTTAGACACATGCTCCTCACTGATGCTGCTGCCGATGATTATGGTGAAGATGAAGGCTATTACTGTCGCTTGACCTACCTGCTTATAGCGAGAAGAAGAATCAAAGGACCCAAACAGACCCCCCTCTGCTCTCTGCAAGCTGTTTTTCAAGACGGCAGAAGCAAAGCATCCAGATTATTGCAAATATCTGCTCCCTCTTACAGCAGAAGGTGTAGGAGAGGCCTCATTTCGTGCTAAAGCTCCCTGCAGAGGCCTCAATGGTTTCCCGTGAGATGGTGGAAGAACTGCTCAAATAAAAAAACTGACCTGTGGGAGTTCACAGCATCCTCAGACATTCAGGCTTTTCCAGCAAACATAGAAGTGAAAAATGCTGCCAGTGTCCTTCAGAATTATGTCTAAGATTCATTAATTATATGACCACTTTCTTTGACATTAGGCTTTGCATTCTTTATGCAACACACGGATATAAGTAAAAAATAGCCCAAAGCAGCATGTGATGTTCTCAGCTTTTATATATTGAAATCCTCACATTAGACATCATAAAGTCATCATCTTAATTTCGCTCAGGGCAGAAAATCTAATAGTCCTCTCAATCATTCATCTGTCAGCGACAAGCCTCATCCTAATGTGATAAAACAATTAGCCCAGCTAAGGTTGTCACAGACATGCCTCTTTAAAATTACAGCATATGAATGACTCTGTCATCTGCCATTCGCCTGCACTGTGTGTCAAGAGTTATAAATTACGACCACACTCATGAAGCCACAATTGGGGCCATTTACAGAGGAGCTGCAGCTCACTGATTCACAGCCTTTGACCACACAAGTAACTGAATCCACATATTGTACACATGCTGTGAGTAATTCACTTAGGGCCAACAGTGGATCCTTAAAGAAACCCTTAGACATTTTGGGATATGCACTTAGTTGCTTTATTGCCAAGAAGTTGAATGAGAAGACTGATAACACTCTTCTTCTGTATGCTGAGGTTGAAGCTAAAGGCAGCTGCCAATTAGCTTAGTCCAGCACAAAAAACTGGAAATCAAACAGCTAGCCTTGCTCTTTTTCCCAAGATTCAAAAGTTTGCCAACCAGCACCTCTGAAGCTAATTAACATCTATATTAAGGTATTTGTCCTACACAAATACTGAATTGTAAAAATGACAAATTGTAGTTTTACATGGTGTGTCATGCTGGACTGTCTCTTTTAAGGTGGAGTCACTTCCTAGAGTATTCTTACAATTAGATTGCCAAGCTACATGTTTTTTTAATTCAAGTTTTTCAAATGATATAGATTTATTTGTGAATTTCAGGGAAGCTGGTAGGTGGATTTTAAACAATTACATTTTTATGCTCCTCTAGGATCCCCAGCCTTTGGCTGTAGCTTCATATTTAGAGTACAAGTATGAGAGATATTGATCTTCTTATCTCTCTCTTGGCAAGAAAGCAAAAAAGCCTTTATTCCAGAATGTTGAAAACTAAATAAAATATCAGATAATTGAACCATCCGAGTAAAGGTTCAATACATAACAGAGAATATCGTGTCTGAAGTGCATCTGGTAGGTTGCAGCAACAATTGTATAGTGAGAGAATGAGAAAAAGGGAGCGAGGTGACAACCATCGGGTGGCTTTACAACACTCAGCGGGCCCCCTGGCACAATTGTCTGGAAGCGTGCCAGCCCTTTACATTCCTCCCTTTCTTTTGCTACTCAGAGGTCTGGGGTGGCAGAGAGCGGCTGGGCAAGACTGGCAGATCAGGGTCTCAGTATTTCTGCTCTGAGAGTGTGAGAAAGAAAAAGGGTGTACAACAATAAGACAGGTGAGAAAGGGGAAAGTCTGACAGGAATTCAGGAGGCAAAACACACCGGCTCACCCTCTCCCCCCTCTCCTGACTGTCTCCTCCCTTGTGCGATCAACTGAAGGGAGGTGCTCGGCTTGGAAAAGGGAGAGAGAGACACCAGCTCAGAGGAAGAGAGGGCACACATTCAATATGAGAGACATGGGAGTGTGATCAGACCTGGAATGGGGTGGTGTGTACTGTAGGTTTCTCAGCAGACCTGTTTCTGGAGGGAAACAGAGGGGCTGGACACAGGAGACGGACACAGGAATTCCAGGTCACAAGGGCTCCTGTGGCAAAGCAGAATCTTGGCTTGCTTGAGCTGCTATTCCAACCTCTCCCTCTCACGGTCATGAGAATGACAGACACAGAGTAGAACCAGGGGAGAGAATAAACACACCTAGAAATAAGGAGAGACTCTACAGTATTTGGGCAACTTAGAGGCTTGTGCTTTACTTCAGGGGTCTGGCCTGACCCCCCTCATCATGGGAACCTCTGTGGAGTTTGCCTGTTTGCTGCTGGTGGTTTCCACTCTGGGAAAGAACCACTTGGTGTCAGGAGGTTGCTCGGGGAAATGCTGCCGGGGCAGAGACTTGAGCTGTCTGACCACAGACTGGAGGATGGACCGAGTGTACGGGACGTGTTACTGCGACGAGGGCTGCGTCAGGACCAAGGACTGCTGCTTCGACTACTTCACAGAGTGCCCAGGTGAGGGATGAATGGATGCACCACTCTGAGTATGAATGAATTATGAGAAGAGGTATTGTTTACTTATTTGCACACACCTTGGTTATTTAATGCCAGAGGGAGATAACCTGTTGCATAAGATAAACTCTTGCTAAGTATCCTCTGAATATAGAGAATAAAAATTGTTGCAAAAGAGAAATAATTTTCAGTACCTGGCTGTTACTGAGCTGCTCATGACATATCTGTGATTGTACAGAGATGGCAGAGTGGTTACATTTCATATTTATGCAGGCATGTGAAATTATTTCTGCACATTTGTCTTCACAGTTATGAAGTCCTGTCGAACTCTCATGCACATTTTGTTCTGTATTCTTAACCTTTTAGCTGACAGAGTGCGCTAAGGTCAATACTTCTTTTCTTCTGTAACATGTGTCATGGCTGTTGCATTACAAAAAGACAATAAAAGGTTCTCTAAATAGCCCCGGCAGCTCTGTGCATAACCTCATTTCAGTGGACTGGCCCACATAATGGAATTAGAACAAATATTTAAAGAATGTGATTCTGTCAATCAGTTGTAGCAATTACAGTTCCATTCAAACAAGCTGAGCATACCTATTGTGTGTTATAGGCCAGTGATCACTAAATCTGCATGCTTAACACATCAAAGCCTGACCGTCAGGCAAAGAGACTGAGTGAAAAGAAAAATCACAGGACTTTGTGACTGAATGGGTTGCTCACTTGGCATGCTCTCAGACTTCTTGTATTAGTGCAGGGAACACTAATTCTACAAGCCACAATCAATGCTTCATTGATCTTAAGTTATTTCCTGAATATTGCTCAATTACGCCGTTTAACCGGAAAACTGTAATTATGCAGTCTGGAAGATCGTTGCAAGGTTTCACCGCTGCTGTGGCTCAAAAGTGTCACCTCAGCACGTACGGTGAACATACGGGGTCATTGTTTGGTTAAACATCTCTGAAGTTTCACTGCAATTTTGATTGTTTGCTACCTCAGAGGATATCCTGTAATAATTCCTGTAATAATTTTCCTATTCTGGTGCCAACATCCAGCTCAGGACTGTGCTGTGAGTGACTGGAGCTTTTGGAGCGGCTGTGCCAAGCCCTGCCAGCCCTCAGTGCGAGTCCGTGTCCGCCACGTAGAGCAGCAGCCCAGTAACAGTGGAGAGTCCTGTCCCAGCCTGGAGGAAAGAAGTGGCTGCAGGGAGTACAGAGACCGCCAGGGCCGCCACTGTGGACAAAACTCGGGTATACAATACATAAATACCAGTTTTCTCTGATTTTGTTGTATCTGCAGTTGCAGCTCACTGCTTTTATTTAAATTTCACACATATTTTTCCTGTTTGCCCCTTTTTGGAGAGTTAACACTATCTATCAGGCTACACCTGAAATTACAAATCGAAATACTGAATTAGTATCTCTTATCAGGTCCTGCATTCATCACCAGTATGGAGTTTGGCAAGGGAAGGCCAAAGCATGACAACTTTGGAAACCCCCTAGATCGTGGGTAGGTTTCGTATCATGCTCTTATAAATCCCTAAATATTCTGAAGCTGCACAAGACTCTGGGTTATCTTTAAATTCAAGAGTTGAAAAGTTCATGAATGCAGCCTGGGGTTGACTTCATCTCAACATTATGCTGTGTAACCCAAACCGTTTTCAAAAAAGATAACCTTTTCTCCATCTGCATGAGGTACCAGGTATGTGTTTGCTCACCTGGATGTCTGTCCACAAACCATTATACACAGCAATGCTGAGACTGCCCACAACCCTTTGAAATTAAACACAGATTTTAATAAGAGCTGTCACATGAAAAGCACATGCACAAAGGGTCTGGATGACAGTGGGGAAGTTATACTCCACTGTGTACACTTTGGTGAATTTATTATTCCCATTTTATGATGGCAGTCTGTCCACATTGCACTGAATTTGGAAATTGTGTTCACTGAGTTCACAGATGAAGAAACTTATCACACAAGCCATCACACGCCGTTAGTGTGCAAACCACATTAAATGTTTACTTTAATTTTTGTATCTATTGGTCCTTATTTCCCAGGATTGACTGTGCAACCCTCACCAACCTGTCCTACTTCCCTCAGGTTCTGTATGGAGTTCACCCTGAAGTCCCGGACACCCCACTGTACAGTGGAGAACCGGCCACACACACACTGGATGCGCTACATAGCAGAGGGCTTTAAAGTGTGTGTGGCATGTGAACCTCCTGCCATGCGAAACAATAGTGGCAGCTGCCAAGGAGATGGTCAGGAATCAGACAAGTATGAAGTTTGAACTTTAGTGTGCATGCTCCCTCAGTAGTGTTGTTAAAGTTGCATTTGCATTACTTGCAGGATCAGGTTGGTACAATCCAGATAACTGAAAATAACTTGATTAAACGGTAGTCTCTTTACCAGTCCTGGTATAATCTAAGCTGGGTAAGCTCCCAACTCCCACTACAATAACATCTCATATGCACTTGAGCAAGACAGTAAGTCAGTCTTGTACTGCAGATTTTAGGGGTGATTAATAAGTTTGTGGCCCTTCAAAAACATAGTATAACAATAAAGTGGTCCACAGCAGTGATGACAACATTATCACTGTGAAAATGGCAACCACATAACTTCTTCCTCTGGTGGTCTGGAGGTGCAAATGAAGTGATTAGGGTAGATCTCAGGTAAGTCAAAATCCAAATTCCGTGATGACTGTTTGGGGGCTGATGCCCAGTTTGTCAGATAGTCTGCTGATTTACATTTTTTTAATGACCTTAAATAGAGATACCAGTAAGATTTACTTCAAACTATCAGCATAATCACTGATTTTAAACTGCACAATATAACTCAACTCCTTTTACATTACACTAAAATCACTGACTCATGTGAAATATGCACATAGTGAAAACCATAAACATTTGGGTCTGTGACTGTGTTGCAGAGAAGCTATGCTTCACTGGCAGGCGGTGGGGAACCATCAGTGCAGTGGGACATGGAAGAAGATCCAGAAAACCCAGCAGTGCAACTGTCCACCACAACACAGCTTCGTCTTCATCTGATCCAAACCAAGCACCAGTTCTCTGATCTGGTGTCCAAAATAACATTTCACAGTCAAGCTCCCTGCTTCAGTAAAGCTGAAATACTCTGTTCAGAACAGAACACTAAATACTTTCTATACCAAGAAGGACTTAAGACTTGACAGTGGTGCAATGCAAGTACATCTTTATAAAATATGCTACATACTGACATAAGAGCATGCAAGCATTAAACACATTTCACTTGTTCTGAGTAACTTAACAGCATGCTGTGCATAAACTGGTGTATCTTTTACATTTTTAAATTTTTTTTACTATTACAAACTAAGCAGATATCAAAGTTTATTTTTCATATCTTTACTGAAACAAGCCACTGTTGTATTGCTTTTGACAATTTAATAGAAAATATATTTAACTTAAAAACTTTGAAATCATTTTACACTTTTATTGTAATTATTTATGTAAAAAGATAAAAAAAAAAGAAAGCATGAAATGTTTCCTGTCAGCGAGTGCAATGAAAACAGCCCAATTCACTGTTCTGTGTTGAGTGCCCTCTGGTGGTAAGACATTTCTCTGATGCAAACACAACAGCAGGGCATAACAAACCCATAAAAAAACAGTTTCACCAGTAAGGTCAGCGGGTTTAAAATGGTTGAATACATGAAGTAGCCAAAATCATGTTTATATACAAGAGTAACTGCTACACTGTACAAGTTGCAGGGGCAGCCTTGCAATGTGTCTTATCATAAAAGGCAATACAAATAGCACAATTTATTTTTTTGCATTGAGTGCCCTCTAATGGCTCATTTTCTGAGTGCAAAGAGAGATGTTGCAAAACCACACATCAACAAAGCAAAGGAACATTTCAACAATTAAAATACAAGCTGCAAAAAATTATTAAATTAGAGGGCCAGGTTTGAAAAAATTCTGTTTATGACTAAACTGCTACACTGTACAAGTCAGAGATCATTTTCTTCCATCTTCAGCCGACTTCATGTGCCTTCATCAGAACTCTCCAGCGGTCTTTCAGCATGGTGCCAGTGCGCCCTTCAAAGTCATAATCCAATAATATGCGAGACCACTTCCCCTGACCGTGACGTCTGACACCATCCTTGAGGTATTTGTCCAGCTGGGCTGTCCATTTCTACGGGATAATCCAACATTAACTCCAAGTTTTTAAGACTTTCAGGAAGTACAGCCAAGCAAAAGGAAGCACTTGAGTAGTGTGTCATATATTTACTTGATTTGGGATTGATTAATTGGACACAAGATTTGGTTTAACCTACCTGATGTGGTTTTCTTGTTTTTGGAGTTTTTTTGTTCTTCGGGTTATCCACTGATGTTTTAGACGTTATCTGAGATAACTCTGATGGAAGGAGGTTTAACATTCGGTTTAGCTTTGTTTACTCTCAGATATATGTATATAATAAAATGCAATGGTGAATGTGTTTTTACATTTAAAAGAAAACGAAAGTATTGTCATATCAGATAAAAGCAAAATACATTTTGTTTTTTAGGAGAAACATCAAAGGTGGAGGAAAAAAACTTACCACTCTTTGAGATTCTTCTGACAGAGATATAAGGCTTCTTGCGTGTATCAGGTTTCCATACATCAGTAATTTTAGTTGACAGTAATTTTCGTTTTGTTCTGTGGAAGTGTAATACAGAGTGACAAAATGAGCTGTTACCCCACATTTGCCCTGTATCTATTGTGTAGGACAGACTTTTGATTTCTATACAAACTGAGACACAGAAAGTCAAATGTTATTGCTAAAAAGACACATTTGGATGTTCATTTCTACTTACCTCAAACATACTGTGTCCTCCTGTTTGCTGTTAAGACACAAATGTAAAGTTCATTGTTCAATACATAACAGAAATGGGATGTGTACAAACTACAAAAATGGAACGGGGGGGATTTAAAGGATTTTTCCTACTTCCTATCCTCTGTTGATTCACTGGCTGTTTCTGGCAAAGAGCTGTCCGGAGTCACCACGTCCTTCACATCCAAACCCTCCATGCTTTGTGATGACCTGATCATCTTTGTAGCTGTCTGATGATAGAGAGGTAGAGACAAGCACAAACACTAATTTTAATTATGTTACTAAATATTACCTTCTCACGTTTTTCCAGAACAATTAACTTTCAGGTTTAAGTATTGCCATAATGTGCAAGCAAAACTAATGAGGCCTGTCATTACAATACCCTTCTGAGTTTAACCTTGGTCAGCTGCCTCCATGTAAATCCTACTTGAAACTTTCATGAATAAGCGAGTCTGTTGGACCCTGAGGAGGGCTCTGCTGAATGTTGCAGTTTGCCCTTCCAACTAATTTTGATGACAAATTGTCCATTAACTATGACTGATAATGTCACATCAGCACCTTCAGTTGGTCAAAGTGCCATTACTCAGGAGGACGAGAGCAAAGCTGAACAGGTCGATGCACAAGATCAAGAGAATTTACTGAGCGGCAAAATTTGTTTGTTAAACCTTGCTGTTAGCTTGAGCGAAACATTGGACACCTCATGTTTTTACCAAATGTGACTGAAGAAACTCTCCAGTACACATACAGCCTAGCAGCAATTACCCTTTTGACAAAGGCTGTGACATACAGCTTACTCTGTCAGGTCCCATACCTTGAGAAGGTAGTCAGAGGGGTTCTTCTTCAGGTAGATATCCAAGTAAGACTGTACTTTCTCCAGCAGGTGGCTGAAACTGAAGCTCATCAGGACTGGGTGGTATGTGTCTCTCTTTGTCACAATTGTCGTCAGCTTAAGTCTTAACTTCTGTTGAAAAACATTAGTTGAACATAACAATCATTAAACGCTACAAACTACTACAGTGCTGACCATGTGCTTTTAAAAAGAAAAGGGATACTAATGGACTCACAAACCTCTGGGAACTCATGGTTATCCTCAAACCACTTGAGGGCAGAGGAGGCAGAAGACATTTGGCCTTTTTCCATGCACACAGCCACAGACTAGGAAAAAAGAAGAATGCATCAGAATCTTAAAGTTGAAAATGAGGACAAAGCAATGCTGTGTAACATCAGGACTTCGACCTTCCTTGTTGACTGAATTTGTGATATTAATCCACAACAGCTAGCAGACCTGACATTCTTTGGAGTTACTTTTCAATCACTCAGTCAATCCAGGTCACATTTAAAAGCCATAACTAAATATTCTGTGATCTAATGTACATAAGAACCTCCAAAAGAATCTGTATAATTACCTGGACAAGCAAAAGAGTATTAATATTATTGACCAGGACTTCATCTGCCACTGTGCCCTCTAAGCTTGACCATATTTTAGCAGCAGACATCAGAGGCATCACACGGGAATCCTCTTCAAACTGGACATCTGGGGAAAACAGTTTATTATGGTAAAAACAGACTGGTATGGTTTTTGGAAGAGTTTCTACATTTGCATGCAGAATGAAGAAGTAGATGATACATTTTTTGCTACATTTCTGATTTCACTGTTGTTACAAATAAGTCATCAAAACTCTGACTCCATGTCTCTAATACTGTATCTTCAGTACCTAGTTAAGTCTTATGTGATTGTTAATCTGGAATTAATTTTACCTGGAAAATATTCTTAGGTATTAACTCTAAAAAGATTATAAAATAATACATTTATTTCACACACACATTACAAGAAATAATATATATTGTAAGAAACATACAGTGAGCATATCTGTATTTGTGAGAGCACAAAAAAATCTTTATAACGTCAAACTTTGTAGTAAGTAATTACTTTATTGTACATATGTTGCTCATTATTTCACTCAGACTCTGACTGGACAGCTTACCCAACTGCTTTCCATGCATGACTCTAGCTAGGAAGGCACATATCAGCATTTTCTCATCCTGCAGTTCTTTATTCAAGGATGAACTCTGATAAATGGCTAAAAAACAAGGAAAACAAATTCACATAACAGAATCTTCATGAAGATATGGTTAAAGTATAGTAACAATACATGAAATTAACCGACTGCGATCTCTCTTAGTAAAATGTATCGGTGATAACTAGAGTAATAATTTGTTCAATATGATGGTGATAATGATTAATAGTAATATAATTGCAGCAAAAGGATCGCACAATTTCCACCGCGCCACTTGACTAGCAACAGATGTTTTTAAATTAAGAGATGACCTACAGATCCTGAATTTATCCCATAATATTGTGGGTTATGTCATCCTATAAATTTTTAATCTTTTCTCATGCATTTTTATGTCTACATTTGACCTTATTTCCACAGCCTGGGAGTGAGTTTGCTTATGAAGTGCAAAAGTAACTGAGAGAAAGGCCAACTCAGGGAAAACTTAAAAGCACTGCTTGAATTTAACAACATTACAGCTTTTGTTTACCCAGGAGGGGTTCAATGTTGGTTACGTTTGTTTACCACATTACTTGAATCTAACAACATGACAACTTTATTTAGATTATAACCTTATGGGGGGTAAACTCTAGGTTTTTATTTGTTCACCATATTGTTTTAAGTTGACTCTGTTGGCTGATTTATGCGCATGAATTATCAACGTTCCGGTAAACAAGTTTTCTAAATTTCCGGGTATGTTACCCAGCTTATCTACGGACTCAATAAAAAATCTAGTAGAGCAGTTTAAATGTTTGGCAGGCTAGGTTTAAATAACAGTTAGGTAACGTTAGCACTGCTATAACTTTGCTAGCTTTGATAACTTGCCTTCTAACGTTGAAAGCATTTCACTGAACTCATCAAGTTTTCCTTCCTTGAAACGCCGACACAGACTGAGAAACATGAAGTCCAGCGTCCACCTAGTGACCACAGATGTGACACGGGAAAAACTGACAGTTCCATCTGTAAAACTTTCATTTGAAGCGCTTTCATTGTCAATCTCTGTCACCATGTTTACATCTAAGTATTGTTCTCTCCTCACGATCAAGTTTCTGCTCTTCTTCTTCGGAAGTTATTTAATTTCCGCGCGCTTTTGTGTTAGGTCAGTGTCGCTTGGCAGCCTACAGCACCGCCTGGCAGTTTGGAGATGTAACTAAAAATATAGTTTTCATAAAAATTGAAAAGATGTATTCGTTACAAAACAAAGCAAAACTAAACAAAAAAAACAAAACATGAAACCTTTAGAAACACACTTTCCATATTTTTCAAATTTGTAAGGATTTAAAGCAGGATTTAATGCTTGTGATTTGTTCTTAGATTCCTTATTATAGAATTTTAATGTATTTTAGTAAATGTGTACAAAAAAAATTGACAAATGCAATCAAAATTACACTGATTGCCACAAATTAAATATTTTTAAAAACATTTTTACATGTATTATATGTACAGGTGATTTCTGCTCTGAATTTATATGTCTCTGGTATGTTGTCCTAAAAACTCTATAAACTTAATATCCATGGACAAAAAGAAAAGTTTCAGATGGCATGTTATTCTGAATTTACAGCTACACATGAGTCAGGTTTTGGATTAGAAACAACCTATTATATAATGAAACTAGTCATATAATTGGTACCTTATTTAAAATCCTCCATGACACTACGGATGTCATAGATACTGTGATCCTGAAACCCATGTGACACACTGAGTACAGCGATAATAGGCCATGTATTAGCATAATACATTATTAACCTGTTTACCTTCTTTTAGAGTGTATGGGTTACTTTAGTTTTTCATATTATAGAGATAATATGCCAGTACCTCTGATATTCATGTCAGAGAGCACTGTTTCTTTTTTAGTTTCACTGTTGGGCGGTAGTACACAACAGAAATGTGGAGCTTCATTAATTACATCTAATAGAATGAAATACATATCCCTCCAATGATTAATCATTTATCAACCTGTCAACCCACAACGCTATCTTGTTTGCTCTTCTGGATTATATAAAACAAATTTGCATACCTTCTTGCTGCAAATGCAATATCAGTTTTAATAAGTGCTAATGTATTTATAAACTTATGTTTATCATATTATGTAATGATCCCTGATATGCAAAAAAGGCACCAAGAAAATGCAGATATGGCCTACAAATAACAGCTCATTTGTAGAAAACACCAACAAAAGACACACATGAGTTATATACACATTTATTTATTATTCTGCATATGCTAATAGACGTAATGGGGAACAATGCTCTACAGAAATGTTGACATACATGTACCATAACAAAGTGTTCTGTGGTCACATAATTGTTCGGACTAATACATGCATACAAAGATGTTGCTTTGTACAGAAACAGTCTGTAGCTCAGAATGTGTCTAATGATAATGTTCTCCAAAACTGAACAGAGAAAATAATCCAAAAACAAAAAAAAAATGTAAGAGGCAGAATACACAGAGAAATAAGAAGAAACAATGCTTTATGCATTTTGGGGAGCAAGGTTTGGTAAGCACGCATGAGTGACTCGGACAATACCCATTCTCTCAGAGAAAATAAAGACACAACCTTTCCACTCTGTACAGAATCACAGATGATAATGCCATTGTGAGACAGTAAGACAGAGCACAGTCCATTCGCTGTCAGCTCACAGAATTAATTTCAGTATCCACACAAACATCATTCCAAGGGAATACAGCTGATCAATCCAAATTCCTTGTTTCTCTACCCTACCTGTCAAAATGAAGGATTACTCGAGGCTAACACACAGACATGGTTACTATAAACAGGGATGAAGGAACAAATTATTAAATTGAATGTACAGGAACAGAAAAAAAAGAGTTTTAACAAGAAGGTTATTTTCTGACCTTCTGTGATAAAGAAAAGGAGTCAAATGAAGAACCCAAACAACAACCACCACTGACATTTTACTTTGGAGAGTACCAAAGAATCTGAGTTTCCAATGAGGGGATCAATATTTTCACATGAAAGATAATTCCATGAGCTCTCACATGCTTCTCTGATTACTGAGTTTAATTATGTCTGTCTGGGCCTCCAGTATGTCCACAGACTAAAGGAAATACTGACCACAGCTGATCACTGATATGATGTAACCACCCCATTTCACTCTTCCTCTTAGCTCTCACAGCCTTCCCTTATCTTCACCTTCCTTTTACCAATTGATCACTGTCCCTGAGGGCATGCCATGGGGTTAGAGCCTCTGAAGCTGCAGGGATTGGAGCACTCGATAGTGTCAGCATGGGAAATGATCAGATGTATCAGTTCAGTGACAGTAGGGATCTTTTTCCTGCTTGTCAGTGGTCAGGACAGACACATCCTTCCCCTTCTGTCTATTTTTTTCAGTTCTTAAACTCTAACGGTCAAACTTCCCTCTCTTTGTCTGTGCTTCTTCCTGCCTCACTGAAGACTGATGGGGGTGGACATTTAATGTGGTACACAGATTACCCAGGAGGAGGGAGAGATATTGCTGCTCCTTAACTCCTGGAGCCAAGACATCGATGTGGGTTTGACAACATCACCTTTCACAAAGTACAGAAGTAACTAGTTGACATTAGCTGTTAAAGAAATACAGAGAATCTATCCAATCAGAACATCAGAGAGTTCTAGAAAACCTGAGAACTCAATAACATTACTTGTATCTATTACATAAAGACCTGATTTCTCCTATAAAATTAGAATTTTCTGTACAGTGCTATATGAACAAAGCAAAATGACTTGCTGCCTTCTCATAAACAGCAGGGTTATGAAAAGGCACGCATCATTTCAACCACCATATGGCAGGAAATTGTGGTCGTGCTCCATTTTGGTTTAGAAAAAATAGAATCATTCTCAACGTTAATTCACAAAAAACATAAAATCCTTTGTGTGTGGCCATTGAAATTTTATCTTTATATCTTCCACAGGTATATGTTAGATATTTCATGTAAATCTAACAGCAATATAAAAGGCCAAAAGTGGTCAATTTGGATCCCTTTTCTCACAAATAATCAAATTTGAGGTCCATTGATATCTGGCATTAAGGTACTTGATAGCCTGTGCCAGTCATTAAATATGAAAAAGTAAAAGTCAAATTCTCTTTTGCATTGTTTGTGAGATTCTGGTAGTTGTAATACTGTTTTGCCTCATATTAAAGATATAACATTTGAAAAATACAAGTAATTTCTGCCTGTACACTTACAAATTCCATAGACAGAAAATAAAGTGCCACAATTCTTGGCCTGCATAGATTGCAGTATGCGGTATTGCACATTCCACACCTCTCTATGAGAACAACAATGACAGAAACATGATGATAATAACAAAAAGAAATAAAACAATTAAAACAAATAACAACACCCACATACTTCCTGTCAGTGCCATCCTGGTTTGTGTGGCTTCCACAAACACACTGCTAGTACACTCAGCCAAGTGTCATGCTAAAACAATAAACAAATATTCCAGCAATAAAATGGAATCAAAGGCAACATACAATGGATTATTTTCAGTCAGTGTAAAACAAATGCAAGAAAGAAGAAGAAGTAGAACAACAAAAAAAACTCCTTTGGGTTTAAGTTTGACTGAAAATAGTTTTGTTCACAATAAAACACAATAAATTACAGTCCAAGACACTACAGATATACAAAAAAAAGATGCCTTAAACATATCAGCAGGATTGGATAAAACTTGCAGTAGTATGGAACAAATGTCAGCAACGGCATCAGGATTAGATAATGAACACAATGCAGGTAAATAAACAATAAGAAAAGAACAAAAACATAACTACTGTCAGAATACATGTTTTTTACTGTATGTGTTATATGCAGCTGAGATAGATGAAAGCTTGTCAGTGTGCTTGATTTGGTCCATTGATACCAAAAGGAATATTGTCATTTTTTTGTGGTAATCTCACCCTTTTGAAAAGCCAAAATAGATAATTATAGAGTAAAGCATATATGTATAATGACCAGATCTACTGTGCTGAATTAATAGATAGTCTTAATTCTGTTTTATGGAATCTCACTTACCTAACTTGTAAAACTTTTCTATAACCAATCTAGACCTACGTATTTCATATTTTATTTTATTCTTAAAACTACTTTTAGATGAATATATCTGAAGTCAGAGAGTAAATAGAATTTATTTTTTGAGCTTTGGACAGAATTAAAAGGCTGAACAAGGAATAAAACATCTTAAACTTGTCCTAAATGTTGAAATCTCTTGATAAATACTTTTCATAGCAGTAGTATCCGATAGTTCCTGTCCTTATTGGTTATATATGTATTTGGCAACTACAGTTGTATTTAGAAGAAATAAGGTGTTTTTTGTCCTTCTTGCCCACCATCATTAATTCCAAAACTGAATAACAGATGCTTAAATAAAAGTTCAACGGTTGTTATGAAAACCAAAAGCAATAATGTCAACGTTACAGTTTCATACACCAGTTTTCACACGAAAAAACATTACAGGGTCATCATGGGAACACTTTGCATTTCCACAAAAGGTAATGATATGTTGTTTTGTTTTTTTTTTTTGTTTTTTTTTTTAATAGGTCGCTACGATGCAACACCCAGTCAGAGGGCTCTCGGCTAACCAACCCCCACCCACCCACCCACCCACCCCCACCCTCACCCTAAACCCCTTCCCTTTTCACATTACAAGTGTTTGTACCTTCAGTGACAGTTATTCCTATGCCATCCTGTGCATTGTCATTGCCTTAGATGTCCTGGTATTTACAGTGGAGCGCTTTCAGCAAACTAAGCACCGTAGAATATCTTCCTTTTTTAAATGCATGCTTTATACAGTTAAGTCCCTCTGTGCATTTCCCTTTCTTTTGCTAGAAAAAGGAGACTGTCATTATGTACACTGGGAGGATCAAAGTGTCTACATAGGTTGATGATTTCCCTCAGTTTTTCAAGAGCCTCCCTTTTTTTCAGTCCACTGTTTGTCCCTAAGTCTTTCTTTAAATCTGCATTGGAGCACTGCAGTTTCTTTTTCAGCAATACACAACAACACAAGTAAAAGGGACTTGTCATGCCATGCAAAAATATCTGTCACTTTCTGCACCCTTGTCTTTTCTTCCTGCTCTCCCACACACCAGGCTGAGGTTGCAGTGGGTCTATTGTCCCTTTTGAGCTTCTCTCACAGTCACATGCTTGTTTCACATGTTGGAGAAAGGCTGCCGTCTCCGGGTATCAGGTGGATATCGGATGTAAACATGTGGTTCTCTACTTTGTGTCCACTTTGGTTGCTGTCAGCCTTGACCTCCTCTCCTGCCCCAACCACACCTTGGGTGCAATTTTGTGCTGTTGTCTTGGGTGATAAGGGTGCAGCTCCCGCCACCTCCATCAGATGCTTCTCTTCACGGTTCTCTGTGGACTGATCTTCATCGCCAGGTGGGGTGTCTACCACCAGCCTCTTGGTGGACGACAGGCAGGTCTCTTCTTCTGTGACTGCAAGCAGCTCCTCTGACCTGGGAATGAGTGGTGATGTCTCACCCTCAGGGGACTCGTCTTCCAGGATGCTGGAGCTGATGTCTCCAGGAGAGGTAGTGCTGGGCGGTGTTAGCGGGCCCTCAGCAGAGGTTTTGGTAAAGTTGGCCTTCACCCCCTCTGTTTTGGGAGGACTACTTCCTCGTAAAGAGGCCTGGATGTTTTCCACAGCACTGTTGAAGCTCTCTCCTTCCTCTATGTGGAGCTCTGTTCCATCAACTGGGTTGACGGACTCATAGAGGTCATCTTTGTGAATGACCCCAAGAGAGCTCTGTGTAAGATCCAGATGGGGCGGGGCCCTGGGGTGTCTGATTTGACAGGGTGCAGCTTCGTTCTCATCTGATTCTGGGCTTTCATTACTTAAGTCTGCTGAGCAGCCAGCAAAATAATCTGGCCCTGAGGGTTGTACCTCCTTCATCTCCAGCTCTACTTCCTCTCTTAATGTAAATTCAGGGCTGTAAGATTTCTTAGGTGAGGCAGGGGCAGTCACGGTTGTGCTCAGGGTGCTCATGGAGCTTGTAGTGTTGAGGTTAGAGAAGGACTGTGACTTGGTCATTTGGTTGTACATCTCCTCCAGTTTCTGCACATTAAGATGCTGTGGGGTCCTGTTTGTCTGCTGGGGACTTCCAGTGGTGGTGATGGTTATTCGATGAGACTCGGTGTTTCTTTTATCTGGGGATTTCAGGTTCGTCTCGGAGCTTGCATGCCTGGTTGGGCCACCCCAACGGTTTGGCGAAAGGTGGTTGTCCAGAGAAGTTTTGTCGTCCCCTTTCTCTACAACCACATCCATCAGTTCCATACTGCGAGCAAAGGCATCTTTTAAGTTCATTGACACAATGCTGCCATTTCTCTTGGCTCTCTCCAGTGCCTCCCTCCTCTTAATGGCTTTTTCCTGCCTCTTCTGCTCTTTGTAGAACTCAGAGAAGTTGTTGACAATAATAGGGATGGGCAGGGCAATGACGAGCACTCCTGCAATGCAGCAGAGCCCGCCCACAATTTTACCTAGTAAAGTCTGTGGGTAAATGTCACCATAGCCCACCGTAGTCATCGTAATCGTTGCCCACCAGAATGAGGCAGGAATACTGGTGAATTTTGTGGCATCTTCATCTTTCTCAGCAAAGAAGACCAAGCTTGAAAATATCATGATGCCCATGGCAAGAAATAAAATAAGCAGCCCCAGTTCATTGTAGCTCCGCCTCAGAGTAAACCCTAGAGACTGAAGCCCTGTGGAGTGCCTGGCCAACTTCAGGATTCTCAATATTCTCATGATCCTGAATATCTGCACAACACGGCGCACGTTCTGAAACTGCAGCACGCTCTTGTTGGACTCAGTGAGGAAGATGGTGACATAGTAGGGCAGGATTGCCAACAAGTCAATGATATTTAGTGGACCTTTGAAGAACTTCCACTTATTAGGAGAGGAGAGGAAGCGAAGGAGGTACTCCATGGTGAACCAGGCAATACACACCGCCTCCACGTGGGCCAGATTGGGGTTGTCGTTAGCCTGTCCGAACTCATCTATGACCTGGAGCTCTGGTAAGGTGTTGAGAGACAGAGCGATGGTGGAGAGGACGATGAACAGGATTGAGATGATGGCTAAAATCTGCAAAGAAAGCACAGAAAGGAATAAAATATTAGCAAGATTCTGAGAAATTCATCCATATTCATGTGGAACATTACTTTCACTGGCATTAATAATAAACTGACAAAGAGGATAAATATTCAGAATTGATATTAATACATGGAAGAAACTCATTAGCCAAAAAAGTGTTGCCTCTAGATAGAGATCAAGTTGTGTTGCTCAGTCAATGTATCACTTTGCATCTGCCAATCACTGTGCCATGGCTCAGTAGTTTGTGGCAGATATGGGATGCACTGTGAATAATTATTGGTGTCTGGTTTCAGTTAGGGACAGGAAAAGATGCATGCACACAGTGAAGGCTGAGAGGTTTGGAGTACAAATGATATGAATCTAATGGAGTGTCTGTCTTTGCTTAAAAGGCACTATAGGTGTGTGCTTGAATAAAAACAAGCCCCCCTAATGCAAAATTAGCAATTTAAAGCACGTCATAGTTTTATAAGGACAAAGGAAGGTAGCTTGGTAATTTAAAATGACAAAAGAAGGTTCCAAATGATTAAATCTTTTAATGAATGCAGCATGCAGCGGGGTAAATTATTACATAAGGAGACAATTTAAATGAAGGTAAATAACTAGGGCAGACATCTAATTTGGAATAGATGAGTGTTTTTGTGTTTGTTGGCATCTCATCCACTAAAGATAAAAGAATAAAAGGATTGTGGCTCCACCTGTTGGCAGCAGTCTACAACTTCCTCCATCTGTCTTGAAATATGATTTCCTGCTTTGAACAATAAAATTAGCAGGTTTAAAACTACTTTAGACTCTAGTTCTCCAGAGCCTGCTTGGTAAGGAGATGAGTGAGAACATCCTGCATTATCCTATAAGGTCAGCACAGTGTGAGGCTGCGTTTCAGCTTCAGCTCTTTACTGTGGCCTGGATTTATTGACCTTGCTAGATAAGATCTGGCCTGTTCTGACTGAGGTTTGGTAGATATAAAACACCTTTGTGAGCAATGGTGAGTGTGAGAAATAAGTCATGGTTCTTCATGGTTCATTTGTCCCTTTATCCCCCTTCGCCAGGGATATAACTTCTTGAAATGCTGCTGGCATTAATTGATCTGCTTCTTGGACTGCTCAACTCCACCCAGCCTTATGTCTCAACCCACACAGGTGAAAGGCTCTGTCCTACACTTTCCAATACTGCAGCTGAACCTGACCAATCTACTGATATCCAGCGCGTGAAAAATTTGCATTCTTTTATGTGAAGTCCTCTCTGACCTGAGCAATACAAAACCAATTATAATCGAATAAACAAAGATTGAAGAGTCTCATTCAAGATAGGAAAACAAGGCAGCCAGAATACTAATCACAAACTGCATTAAGTTGCAGAACACAGTGATTATCTCAAATAAATTTACACAGTGCAGTCTGGAGAGAGTCACTCCATCTCCACTGAGACTTCTCTAATTTAGTAAACATCATGTATTTGTGAATATCATGCAGTGGTGGAGTTCAAGGATTTTGCAGCAGGGCTCAGGGGTCAGCCTTTCTAGTATCTAACTATTAGCCTCTAGCTTGCAGTGACACACTGGAAAAAAGTGGTTAAATGGGCATTAACGCTACCTAAAATGGACAAATATAAATGTATAAAAACATGCTTTTAAAGAAAGGAAATCCCTCTTGGTGAGACAGACAGACAGACAGACAGACAGACAGACAGAAGAAAAAAGGGAAAGAGATAAGGGTTTGTCATGGCTCAGCAGAGGAAGTGTTACCACCAAATGAATACTGGTGCTGATTAGGTTAAACCTATTAGCGGCTAAGGGAGGCAACCCAGGCCTGCCCCCACACCCAGCTGAAAGATTGCAGATTGCTCCTGTACCCCTGAACTTTTTGGCAAGCTCATTTAAGGCTCACCCTCCAGTGCCAAGCCACTGGATCAGAAGACCTGTGCTTGTGTTCCTGTTGCTGAACACCTTGGCACCAAGTCAGCTCAAGTAAAAGAGTAAATTAGAGCTTAAGACGGTGTTTTTCGCAAAGTTTATAGGCTTACTGATGTTTGATTATGTAGCTGATTTTTTAAGATACAGTGCGCAAATACATCTGATTTATGGAAAAGCAAGCAAAGGGTAACTCATTCTGTGGAGGTCAGTGTTTCTTTATTTAGACTCACATCAACTGATGCAGAAGGGACAGTACATTTTCTACTGTTCCACACTTTTGAGCGAGTGAGCCCTTTTAAAACTGAACTGTGAGCAGCTGAATGGACGGACTCGTGAGCCTGCTCATGAAAACGCACAAAGACAAAGTGAATAATGTTTCAGTGACCCACTACTATGCGTTCCCACCTTCCTACACACCCATACACCCCCTGCTCATGGACGGCAGCGAATGGCATTTTGAGCACGAGGATGAGCAATGCTGAGGTGGCTTGCATTAACCTACTGTAATTGAGTGGGAGTAGTTAAGAAGATCAATTACTTGGACTCCTCATTGCCCCTGATTTGCATGTGTGGCGGCATTAAGTTTAGCATCAAATGCTCTGAGTGGTGGATTAAAAGACGGAAACCAGTGCCGTCAGGTCAGTTGACATGGAAGTGACCTATTGGAGGAAAGTTAGCAGAGACAGGAGATAAAAATAGATATTTCACTCAACTGGACACTTTCAAATATGTGAAGGATTGTTTTCTAGGAGTTCATGAAGGTTAAATGACTGGGATAAAAATATCAGTAGAACCTTAATCATTTTACATAAATATATTCATAATGTCTAAGATGTGAGAGTAACAAGATTTTCCTATTTCATCATAATAGCTAAAATGAAAGGTAATTTTAAAGAAACATTTCCCTTGTTACTAAAAAAAAATCACTCAATTTGAATATAAACAGCTAAATTAAATGCCGCCATCTGGAAGCTGTCAAAAGTCAGACATTATTTATATTCAAAAATTTCCTAATCACACAAATTTAATTGTTTCTCAGCCTTTTCTTTCACCATCTTCTGTCTATTTTCATCTTTTCTGTCTCCCTGTCTCTCTTCCTGTGACCTCAGGATGCCCTAGTCAGGTCATGGTCAGGCTAGTCATGAGACCTGATTGGCTTAGACAGGAGGGTAATGTCTTCAGATGATTAGGTGATGTGCTTTAGGTGTCCATGGCTATTCTGGCTCTTTTGCTAACCTTCCACCGATTCTGCTGCAGTGACTGCTTAGCATGACTGTGCTGGAAAAAAAAAACTGTTTCCAAGACAGATGGAGGGAGAAAATTATTGGCTGTCACATGACTTTTATTTTTATACAATACTCTGAGGATTTCCCCAGGATACTCTATTCCTGAGCACATTATAAAACACGTAAAAAAAAAAAATAGACACATAAAAAAAAAAAATAAAACACAAAACAGAAAAAACCCAGATGGCTCAACTCCTCAAGGGACAGCTTAAAAAGTAGTACCGGTGACGGTGTGGGCTCCAGTTTAGGAGACGATCTCTTATGCGTCAATGGAGTGAAAGCGCTTTGGCCACCGACACCCACATTACAATTTTAATCCTGCAGCTCCTTTAAAGTAGCATTAGGTCCTCCGGGAGCTGGACGACTGAAGTCGATCCAGAGGAGAAAACACACAGGGGCCACTGAGTTAAGAGCTCTCTTGAGCCTCTCCTCTCAGCCACCTGTCATCTCGACTGCTACTCATGAAACGGCAAGAATCAACTTTCCCCATCCACCTTCAGGTCCCCGAGGAAACGGTCAATGGTCCCACTTCTCTTTACTTCTCTTTAAAAGTCCTATCATCAGTGACAGCCTTATGTTTGCACATTTACACCCTACTTTGCCTCCTCTGCCTGCATCCCCATCACTCCTTACTTTTTGGGGGTCAGGGGTTGTGGGAGGGGCTGCATGGAAGAAATATAACCCCTGTCACACCAGCAGCAAATCCACCAGCTTGGAGGGAGGCTATTGATTGTGTACACATCACGTTATGGACACTGAGCCAGGCCCAGTGAGACCCTATTGATCTCTTTGCTCAGAGCTCTTATGGACCATGATCCACCTCTGAGCTGCCCTCAAACCATCCCACCCCCCCACCTGTGTCATCAATTTGTGGCAGACAAATTGAGTCATTCCTCAGGTATGATAATTTTATTTTGCTGCAGAATCAATCCAGGTCATTATAGCTATGGTAATGTGGATTGATCCCAAGGCTTGTGTGCTATTTCATCTTCTGTAGACTGTAACTCTCTCAGTGTGATGTCTCCGTCAAAGCATGTGTGTGAGTGTTGGGTGTCACATGGCTAAAGAGCTTTGTGCATGTGTTGAATTAAAGTAAAATTCCACAATTTAAGGAGTTACAGTATTAAGTTCTCATGTGCTAGTCAGCAGTTTCCCTTTATTTTTCATACCAATGGCTCCATATGCTGGAAGAGGTTTAGGCAGACAAAAATGGCAAGGCTTGACTCTTAAATGTGCAGAAATTCAGTTAGAGAGCCATTACAAAATATTAATGATGGCACTGAGCAAATATGGCATTATTAAGGTACCTGGCACACGTACTTAAAAAGAGATTCATAAGGCATGGATGAGGAGGGTTTGGACTTCGATTCACGCACCCCCGGAGAGATTCAACATTAATCAACAAAGGAGGAGAGACATCTCCTCTCTCTCGCTCTGTCATGGTTCTGCTGGTTGAGTGCCTTTTCTATGGCCAGTTTCCAAAGACTGAAAAAGCAGAGGGGGAATGTGATATTTGGTGGCGGTCCAGTGTTTTGTCCCACAGCTTCTCCAGGGTTCAGGGAGATCCTGGAGAAAATCCACAGTCATTATGATTTTGGATAAAATCAAGTGAATTCCTTGAAACTGACAGAATGTGTGTGCAATTGAAATTGGTCCCAGTATTTTTCTTACAACTTTGCAACAAAACCAGAAAAAAAAAAGAAACCACTCCAGTGTCCATCTGGCTAACTATTTTTGGCAGCTCCAGTGGGAGTTTAGTGCATAACAATGAAGGCTTATTATTTGGATAAAAACTATTGAGCTGTTCATATATCTTTGACAGCTCTTTGTGCAGTCAATAATTGCAGTGGATATAACCCATTTGTCTTGGCATAACCCAGCATCTTCATACTGTGTCACTTACAATTTAATTTATCATCAGTCAGCTTGACTACATTATTTGTCCCCCTGTGCTTGGCAACCTTTACGGGGAGTGTCGGCATGATTTGATTAATTTCAGGGTCAATCCTGGTGACTTTGCGTGTAAATTCTTCTTCTCTTTTTTAAATAAGGCATAAAGCCGTATTTGCAGCATCCTTAAGAGATACAGAACTCTCTCACTTTCAAATGATCCTTGCTGGAGGCTTGTAACAGCAGGGGTCCTCAGGGTTTTCAGCTCGTATAAGCAAGGTTCCCTCTGAGGTGTAAAAACTGGTTGAGTGGGAGGACAATATTTGAGAGAAGTCAATAAGCAATTCTTATCAGCTTCCAGGCAAGCAGTCTTTGCCTGCAGAGTGTTTGAGTTTTTGGCCACGGTGTTACAGGAGAAAAAAAAGGGGAACAACCACTGAGTAAGAAAAAAAATAAAATAACATGACCCTTTTACATTATTAAGGAATGGCTGTCAGGTGGAGTGTGGAGTGGAGTGCTTACTGTACTATGTTTCCTTTTAACTCTTCACCAAACTTTCCCGTGTCCCCCTTTTCTTTCCATTCTTGCAAACACAATGTTTGTGTGCTTCTCACTCTCCTCCTCAAAGCCCTTTCACTTGCTTTCCAGGCTTTATTTATTCCGGAGTGATGTTTGTTTCTGTGTTGCTTTCGTCTTTTTTTTTTTTTTGTAGAACTGGGGAGGAAAGTGGGTTAGTATGAAATATTTATAGGGTGTGTTTGTCCGTCAGGCCAGTAGTGGCACAAACACGCCTGCACAAAACAGGCTACACGGCTGCGTATGTGTGTGTGTATGTGTGTGTGTGTGTGTGGCAGCATGTGGCACTCGACTACAGCTGAGTTTAGATTGAGTGATCATGATTAGCAGACTGAAAAATCACATGAACGACCACACTGGGCTGCCAATTCTCCCTTTGGTGTTTCTTCAGATATTGTCCCTTTAAGACTGTTGCTAATTCACTGCGCCAGTAACAATGGGAAGGAAAAGTGCCAGCGTATGAATCCCGATGAGTCCTGAAAGTTGGCAAACAGCAAGGAGAAAATCTGCCTTATTTTGTGATGCTGCATTCACACCGTGGTGGAGGAGACAGCAAACCAGAAGGTCGTTGCTTTTTAAAGAGGAATGATATTGGTAGAAAGTGCTGACTACCTGCAACTTTGAGACAAAAGATGAATTTTCTAAACTTAAAGTCACATGGGACCAACCAAGCACAAATGGGAACTTAAAAAGTTTAACAAAATCAATGCAATCTTTCACCTCTGTCCCTTTTCCAAATTATAAAACAGGGTCTTTGATGTAACACAGAAGTAAAAACCGACAGACAACTTTGTAGGCTGAAATTACAACAGCTGCCAGCACATTTAATTTGCTGCATTTTGATAGCATTTGCTAATTGGCTGATGGTTACAGATTAAGGTACATCTCTCCTAAGGTTCATGTCTTAGGCAACAAGGTATAGGAGCTTCTTATGCAGGTTGATCTACATGGAAAAGCTGAAAACATCACTTTTCAAGAGAAAACATTTTGAGATTTATAACTTGGCTTTATAGTACAGTGTTCTCAGGTAGTGCAAAACATATTCTGACCCTTTCTGCAGCAAAACAATTGTTGGCTTTAAAACAGCTGAGGAGGGAAAATATCCAGCCATTATGTTGCCTCTCTAAATTGAGAACCATGAAAGAAATTTGTGCCATAAAACTTTTTTACGTGCTGTAGAATTAGAATTTGTGGGGGAAAAAAAAGGTGTTTCAAACCCTTTTTTTGGTGCAAAGTCACCAAGTTGTCTGAGTGGACTGGTGATTCTATATATGCAGTTTTAATATCCTGGTGACCATTAAAAATTAAAGTTACAGCCTTTTCTCCATTCACTCAAATAAGGGCTCGATCTTGTTAGCTGATATAACTGCCGGGGGCTTTGCCAACTTGAATGCTGAGTGGCAGGTCTTGCCTAGAAGGACTTTGCCCAAACCAAATAGACTTTAAAGTTACACTCTGCTGCTGTGGTTAATAGACAACATCTTGGTTAATAGACCATGGAACTCCTGCAGTCTTTAAAAAAGGACGTGTCCTTAACGCTTCCCAATTTAATAAAAAAACTTTTGTTAGTTAATTCTGTGCTATCAGGTTTGAAGACTAAGCTGCTATTTTGGTGATGACTGGGAAAGCTAATACTTGCTACTTACAATACAGCAAATAATCAAACAACTTTTTACACAATAGCCCTCTTATGTTTGAGGATATACAAAAGACCTGACCCTCCAAAATCCCCAATTATCTTTAAGTGTAATGCTAAAAGTTCTGAAAGATCCAATCAAATAGTATGAATTCATGACTTTTGATTACAAAGTTTCCAAACTTTGCATCCATCTATATTTAAAATACAGGCAGGCCAATTACGATTGAGTAACATCCAGACTTACTGAGCGGCATAGCCTTTTTTAAATGCACAGTGCAGCAGAGCACAACAGCACTCAGGTAAACTTAAACATTTATGAGCGAGCTGCCTCACAATAAATTTACAGTCAACACTCAAAACAGCATTGCCTCAAATACAAAACCTGACATCATGAACCAGCAGGGCCATTTCTGGACTCAACCTTGAGAAAAAAATTCCTCAACTCTCCTTCTCAATCAAGTGTATTGACAAATTTATTTAAAGCTCTGATAGGAACCTTGAGCCATCCGCTGACTGAAATAGATACCTAATGCTTGGTTCATCCTGTTGTATATCCTGTAACATAGCCCTTTCTCTCTGATATCACATTTCTACACTCAGTAGCCTCTTGTCTTCAGGAGAGATACGATTGCAGTTTCGACAATACTTCATCAGTGTATTAAAAAAAGATTTCCCACAGTGTGCTGAGGCTACTTCCGTGGACGACTCAGCAGTTTAGAGAATTAAGCGTTGGATGTAAAAGTGGCTCCTGCTGAGGCCGAGCCTCCCAGGAAGGGCAGTGGGGAAAGTCACGGACACTGCGCCACACAGCATTTAATACAAAGAATAAACTGAGATTTAGGACATTGTCTTGATAAGTCTCGGTGGAATCATCAACTTTTACCTGTTTTCACTTTGGGCAAACTTTTTATCGCTCAAATCACTGTCGCTCTTTTTTAACTGGCTATCTCTCTCTCTGTCCACTCATTCCACACAATCTCTCCATCCCTATTGCCCTCTTTGCTACCTCGTAGTCAATCATGGCCAGTGACTTTCACAACACAAATGTCAAGGAAAAACAAGAGAGAGAGAGAGAGAGAGAGAGAGCGAGAGAAAGAGAGAGAGAGCGAGAGAAAGAGATAGAAAGAGAGAGAGTGGGAGAGAATAGGCAGGTGCATGCAGGTCATCCGCTGCAGGGGAGAGCAGCTGCACCAACTGTTAGGTGAAGCCGTATTTCCAATAACAGTGTTAAAATTACAAAGATATGGGAGATAAATTTATTTAAGAAATAAAACTAATTTATAAGGCTAAAACCTGCAGTAATAAACAAAAGATACTACTTCTAGCAGGTGAAAATCCAATAAAACAAATTCCTCTTGCAGTAAAAAAGAACTTGCCATGAGCTATGAGACAGCCAGTCAGAGCTGAAAGTTTGCTTGTTTCTAAGCTTTTGTCTCCAATTAACATTTCTTTGTTGCTGTGTAATTGCTTTGGCAATTTGGCAAGTCTCACCTTGAAACTAAATCTTTCAGACAATGATATATGTATATTTATATACATATATTTACATTAGAAACAAATTTAAAATAATGTCCTTCCTTCATGTCCTTCCCCTATAAGGAGACATGGTTGCAGATACCGAAGAAGCCTTTGTGCATATGCATATGTTTGTGTGTGTGTGTGTGCATGCATGATGTGTGTGTGTGCATGTGTTTCTGCATATGTGTGCGTTTCTGAAGAGAACAAGCCTTCGGCCCTCATGGCGTGACAACATTATTAACCTATATGCCTCTGACATCCTCCCCTGAGAGAAGAGAACAGCAGGCAGACCAGAGATACAGCCAGTACCCTCCACAGCACTCACACACACACACACACACTGATGCACGTGCACATGCACATGAGGGCATACGTGCATATGTATATGTGAGCAAATTATACATCTAAACACATGCTCATTATTCTATATCTGCATGCACAAATGCTGAATCATTTACAAAGGAACAAAAGCCATTATACCGAAGGACAACAACAGCACTGCAATAGATAACTTTCTTGTGTTTTGAGTAATTTTCAGCTGAGCAGCTCTTTATTCCCACAGGGTTGTGTGTCTTTATGTGTGACAGAGAGAGCGCTAGAGAGTGCAGTCAGCAGGGCTAAGTGTAATTACCGCTAAGTGTGCTAGCCCCTGCGCCTCAGTAGCGATCACTGTGTTAATCACCCGGCAAGGCCCCCATAAGGCTTAATCAACACTTCCTCCAGCCGCAGACCAGAGGAAGGACAGAGAAACAAACACCCAGGGAGGACACTGTGACAGTTAATATGCACAATGCTCTGAGTGCTGCAAGAAACTTTCCAAGCGCTCGGCTGCTTCAGCGCTCATCTGTGCGAATGCAGATAACAACACAGGAAGGATCTCTTACAAGCTCCCTGCTCCCCTCTACCCGTGAGTCTCCTGATAACATCATCCATCTGAGCTTGGAGGCTGAGGAAGGATGGGAAGATGGGGTAATAGTGGTGAAGAGACATGTGTATGTGTGTGTGTGTGTGTGTGTGTGTGTGTGTGTGTGTGTGTGGCTTTCCAGAAACTTACTCACAATCAGAATTACTCTCCCGTCAATTCTCCTGGGTGTTTCATTTTACCTTTACAGATAAGACTGGGAAAACCTCACAGGAAAAATTCTCCTCTTCACCTCCCACACTCACACAGGCACACACACACACACACATGCATGAACACACCAATATACACAGCAGAAACGCTTGAACAAATGTCCTGCCCTCTGTATCTTGCTCTCTCACAGTCTTTTTCTTCCCTTCTTCCCAAAACACACTCTGTCAGCGTCACTCAGCAGGCTCATACAGCTCTCAGCTCTACGCCCTCACATGAAAAAGAAAATCCCAATCCCCCCCGCTCTCGCACCTCTATCTGTTATCCTCAATAACGACACATCATCATCCAGAACTCAGATATTTCCCAGCAGCTCTACTACTGCAACCTGGGAAAGAAATCAGCTTTGTGACTTAAACATTGTTTTTCTTCTGTGATGCAGAGACTTTACGATTCAGCCGAGTGATCCACAGAAGCTCCTTTGAGCAGCGAAAGACGGAGACAGCTCTCAGGGTTAAGAGAGGGAACATTGAAATTCAAAGCAAAAACTGTCAGCCTCAACGAGTGCCATGATGAATTCAAAAATATTGAGAGGGAACTTCTGTTTGAAGGGGCTTACAAAGCTGTAAGTTTCAGATGTTGCAGAGTAAACTGAGCTCTAACACTTACTAGTATTACTCTGCTAGTTAGTAACTGAGCTGTTAATGACCTAGGATACATTTTAAGGGCTACTGTTGGGCTGGGATTTGGAAAAAAAAGTGCCTGCATCCACAAGAGGGAGCTCTTCCTCACTTTGGAGCTGAATTCAACTTGTGAATTAGTCTTTTAAGACTTTTTTCCCCGTTTTTTTCCAAAGAGGTCAGTTGGAGGTGGAGGGAAAACTCAAGCTACTAAGTTTGATGCGCACAGGAGGAGTTAAGATTATCTCTCGGCTCTTCTCTTTATCCTTCATGCAAAGAATAAAAAAAAGACATTTTTTTTCTCCCCATGTCTCCTCCTCTGTCTCTCATTTGGGACTGCAGGAGGACTAGTGGTCACCAAGGAGTCAGCTAATCCTAATCAAGTATAAAGAATGAAGACTAAAGCTCCACCCTGAGCCCTTAAAAGCAATGCCCTTCATTTATATTCCCAGCGACATCAGCATCAAGCATCTACCCCGACACCATTACTGTAAAATGTGGACTGTTTGACTGTTGGCTTTAGATGTGCACACTGTGTCAATCTCAATTGTACTTCTCACAAAGTCTCTTTCAAGTTATGTGCTAGCGGTGCAAAAGTCCCCACAGCGGCTCGGCTGATTTATTGTTATTCAGCCTCACTTCCAAGGACAGACCTGTTCCTCCATCATTGCCTTTCTTTCTTTAACACAACTCGCACAAATACTGCAAAATCACACGCACACACACACACACACACAGACACACGCTCATACCTTTACCCCCATTCATTTATTGTTTCCTTTAAAAAATCTTTTCCTGTCTTTCCTCTGGGAGGCTGGTGAAAAAGAGCGGAACTCTGTTTACCACCAGAAACACACTGAACTGACAACGTGGGTTTTTTTCCTATCTAATGAGATTCACCCTGATGATGTTAGCATGAATATATTCATGAGTGACACAGAGGAGAAACAAGACGGGGCACAAGAGCAGCCGAGTAAGAGAAAAAAATTAGTAAAAGAGTGAAACAACAGACAGCAAGGCCAACGATTAAATAACAATCCAACAGACTAATAATATGAGAAGACGTGAAAAAATCTCTTTTGATTAAAACTGTCCTCCTGCTACATGTGAACTAGGATTTCAAAGCCTCTACATGACTGTAGCTGCTTCCCACCCTGCATCAACTTGTTATTTCTCTGTCCTATTTTACACAGTTTTTTGCCTTTAGTCCTCCTCATCCCAATTACCAAACAACATCTTGACATTGCTGTCTGCTTCTGGGGAAAGAGAGAAGCTCAGCAGCCGTGGTGTCAACAACATATTGACGCTTGTCTCTGTAACCATAGAAACTTGTGAATGGGATCCCCGGTTCTCATGTTGGAATGGCGCGCCCTCATCACAGGAAATAAGACTGTATCACTTGATGACGATAATGATCAGGACTATATCATTAGAATGGATTTGAGCCTTATTTTGCCATTAAAGATTGATAAAACCCACTTCCACCCTCACATAAAAACACAAAACACACACTACAGTTTTAATAAAGCCATGGATCAGCTGAGTGCAATCAGCAATTATCTTCGCTGGGGCAACCCCTTCTGCAGAACAACACATGCTGCTCTCTCCCTCGCAATGTGCCATGATGTTTACTTCAGTAATGACTCATGCTGGATCATACTCAGTGGTCGGCAGCAACAAAAGAACAGCCGACAGTCCACAATAGAAATGTGACTTCGGAAAAAAAAAAATAAAAAAGCGGCATGAATGACTGAGCAATTGAGTTGAGTGCTGCTTCATGGCAGAAGCAAGCAGGGAGCGCTGATAAGGGAGCCGTAATAACAGGCAGAATTTCACAGCCTTTGTTCCACAGCAAATGAGAGTGATGATCACCAGGCTTGGGAGCGGCACTGGGTGACTGTTTCCATGGTGTTAGAATGAGGTATGCCTTAGTGTGTGTGTGTTTCAACGTTTGTGTGTGTGAGTGTGTGTGCATCTGAGTGGGTGGTAGTAGCCTATTGTGTGTAGGTTGGGGTGGAGGCTTGGGTATTATTGATAGGTTGCCTGTCCTTGAGAAGGCCAGATTGGGACGCCCCCACTCTTCACGGGAGATTTCCTTTAATTAATCTAAATGAGGACACACATGCACGCTTACACACACACACACACACACACACACACGCACACTGATGACTGTGTGCAAACCTCACTGCAGTTGTGAGGGAGAGGATGAAGGTGCAGGACGAAATGCATCAGTTTTACTGATGCTAGTCTAAAAGTTGCATGATAAAATTACTCAGCAAAGAGTACAGAGTGTGCACAGCGTGAAGCATTAAATTCTACTGACAAATGTATTTGAAATGACACATAAGAGTTTATAATCATGGTATCACGTCAAGGCTACTTATGTACAGCAGTGCTTTGAGCTAAATAGTAATTTCAGCATGTAAACATTCTCTCAATGACAATGCTAACATGCTGATGTTCAGCACGGCACATTTACCAGGTTCACCATCATATCTAAGTCTTGTAGCATGCTAGCATTCCCTGACTAGCCCTTAACATAAAGTGCAACTGAGACTGAGGAGAAAGCAAAGAAATTGGTCATATAAATTTTTTGAGCTGCTGATGACACCAGAGAAGAGATTGCCAAGTTGTGATTATTCATCCTGGAAACACAATTTTCATGGCAAGCAAGGTTGTCAAAATATTTCACTGTGAACCACAAATACCAATTTAAATGTGTTGCTAGAGGAAAAATCAGGCCATCACCAAAGTCACTGGGCCTCGTCCTCTAGGAATCATGAATATCATCACCCAATATAAAGGCAATATATTTCATAGTTGTTGAGATATTTCAGTCTGAAAGTGGGGAAGCAACCAGAGCAGCCATCCCTGGAGACACTAACAAGGCTAAAAAACAAAATATCCTTAAAAACAAGTTGAAAGTAAACATGTTTGTAGAAATGTAGCTCACTCCAAGAATCACCTCTTTCGCAGTTTCCTGTAACACGCTTGACTCTGATGTAGTGATTCATGACCGTTTCATTTTTATTTCCCGTTTTATGTTTGTGTACCTGTGTCCATCGCTTGTATTGGCAAACATTGGAGCGTGATGTGAGTCAGTGTGGCCTTAAGGCTTATGGCCCCGTCAAATCAGGTAATCAGCACAGCTGCGTCGGAGCAGGTATAGGATTAACAAATCTGTGTGTATAAGACGATAAGCCCCCACAACATTTCCGCAAACACCAAGAGTGTTTCCATGCAGGTGAAGCGGGGGGGGCCGCTGAAAATGAAAAGCTAGGTGTGCAATCAGATTATCTGTCTATTACCTCTCGTGTGAGGGAAAGAGTGAGTAACTGCTTACAACCCTCTGTATATCCTTACTAAAGATAGCCTCCAAATCCTATTACAATTTATCTGAATCATCCCCAGATTGAATGGTATGAACGCCCCTGCAGATTCAACACCCGAAACTGCAGGACCTTGCAGGAAGCAGAGGTGGAGTGAAAGGAGAGCCGCTGGTGTTGCACCAGCACACAGACGGCGAATCCTCAACCTTCAGGATGTCTTCTCGGTGCACCATGGGTTAAGTACACTGCTGCAGATATTACAACTCAGTGTGGAGCTGACGGCGGGAGATGAAAGAATTGGAGAGTTGAACATACATCAGCAGACACAGCAAGAGACAAAAAATTACAGCTGAGCATTCGCTGATAATAATATAGTCTTCATGCCTCGGGCCTGATTTGTTCGAGAATCAGAACGCATAAAAAAAAAAAAAAAAAAATCACATGAGGGGGCAATGACGTGGTTCAGTGAAGAGATGCTGCCCTTCATGCAGAAGACCCATTTTTAACTTGCGTGTTGGCAAGCGTCTGTGCCGCTGAATGTGCACAACACCAAATCCCAACCAGCTCTGTGGCCGACCGTGACCCCTGAACTCCCACCGGAGGGAAGCACAGACAGTATTACTACTAATAATATCACTGTGTCGCTGTGTAATAAATCAAGATGAAATCCCAGAACAGATACAAACCCAGTGCAAATTGAGCGGATGACAGCAGTAACTGGTACATGCTTGCTTACAATCTAAAAGCCAATCAATCCATTTCTTGATTGACGGAAAATCAACGACAATGTGAATGATCTTCATTTTTCAAGCAAAAATGATGAACATTCTGCAGTTTCAGCTTGTCAAATGATCTCTGGTCTGATGATAAGCATCTTTGGGTATTATTGACAGGTTTCCTGTCCCTGAGAAGGCTAGAAAGGGATGTTCCCATTCTTTAAGAGAGATTTCCTTTAATTAATCCAAATTAGGACACATTTGTTGTTCACATAGGCACACACACACACACACACACACACTGAGATTAATTCTGAGGATTTGCTGCTCTTTCTCTTTAACAGTTAGTTGGATAAAACCCGATTTTCTTTCACTCTTTTTGCTACTTTCCAACATTTTATAGACTAAACAGTTAATTAACAAATTGGAATAAACCTCTGAAAGTGGAAAACAGTTGTTAGTTGCAGCTTTACTGCGGTCATGCATTTCTCAGTCAATGCAACATCACATGTAATACAAATAAGACAAATTATGCAAATTGAAATAACACAGAAAGGGAGAGTAAATAACAACCGGTGCTCATGCTGCTGGGGTGACGCAGCAGTGGAATGAGAGGCATATTGTGCTCATACCAAAATCCAATAAAGAGTAAACAAACAATTAAACTGTTACACACCAACATTCTTGCATGTGTAATCCTATTACTGAAAGACCTCCTGCGCTACATTTGTGAACTGTGAAGTGGATCAGCAGTGTTGACAAAGATGATATTAACTTAGGAAATAACCTTTAATACAGTTTTGTCTGTGACTGCAGGTCACAATTTATAGGACAGAGGGCAAGAAAAGAGGCAACGCTGGCTGGTGGCTGACGGGGGAGGAAATGGTAGGAACCTGAGCTCTACTCAAGCTAGGTTTAATGCTGCCAGCCAACTCCTGAGAGCCTAATGCAATCAGGAACCAGTATGGCGCTGGAACTCACCCAAAATGGCTCTGAAGTATGTCAGGCCAAGGTGTCTGCTGCCTCCAGATCATCAGGGTTACAGAGGACGTAGTCTTTGTTGCTGTAAAAACTCCTATCTTTCATTCAATCAAGAAAATTCAAGCTGTTCTCAGAAACGCCACTGCAGACCCATCACAGCCTGCCTGGACACAACCCGTATCAGCTTCTCCCCTCTAGTAGGCGCTACAGAGCACTGTACGCAAAAACAACTGGACACAGGAACAGTTTCATTCGTCACACAATATTTAATTTCCACTGCAAAGTCTCTCAATTGAAACAGTGACAACAAAAGACGCGGTATGATGATGTTGTGGAGACGTGTGGGATCATGGGCCTTGTTTATTTCACTGTCAAACAGCCACCACTGCAGATGAAAAACCATCTGGCCGACTCTGATTGCAGAAAGGTTCACAGAAGAGGTAATGCATTAAAATTTTATTAGAGTTCTGTTTAGCTCCGTCTGCCCACTTTCCTCCTCATTCTCTGACTGCTGTTACCCTGGAATCAAATTAAGGGTTTCTCTGAATCTGAACATTGTTTGAAACATTTGGCACAATGTAAGTACTCAACAAAACATGTAACAAAGATAAAGTCGTCTTTTAATGTTTTTAATGTGAAAATGTTACATATTGTACGTTTAAGTCAGTCGCAAAGTATCACTTAACCCCCAAATACAAAAATACTCACTTAATTCTACCATAATCTATGTTCTTGCAGTTTAAAATAAATAATTTTCAAGTACACACCATCATGCACTGTTACTGTTAATATAAATCCTAGATAATAAATATAGACTTCTAAACATGAATCTACTGTACACACATTAAATCAGTGTGTACTTTCTTTACTGAATAGTTTCCAACCACAGAACACTTATCATACATAATGACTTTTGCTTATGTTGTTATATTTTATATATAGACTTCCACATACCTGCGTGCATTTAAGTCCTGTCTATTCTTTACCTTAATTTGTTCAGCTGTTTGTGGACGCTGTTCTCAGCTGCCTGTCTATTCCTGTTTCAGTACATTGAGACCAACAAATAACCCAAATCAAATTCCTTGCATGTGTACACCCAGACATACATGCTCATTAAGTTGATTCTGAAGTCCGTATCACTTCTTTTAATTTAGAAGGTTTTCTTGATTAAAGTCACAGCCAAACAGTCCTGAATAATGAAATCTCATAACATGCTTATTTACATTTTAAAGACCTGTAATATCATAATAAGTAAGCAAAAAATCCTTTATAACCGTCAGATAATGACATCTTTTACTGATGCATCAATGAATTGCCAGGAGTTTTAAAAGACTATGAATTATTCACTTTACAAAGACTAATAAAAAGCAAACACTGCAACCTTACAGGGAAGTATCACATTTTAAAAGCCTAATAATTCCTATGTACCTCAGAGAGAAAACACTATAAAACAGGCCAATGTGGGATCAGAGTTAAATGATATCTTGATTAAGATGGAGCCAGGGGCAATTTTTTTTTGGCTTGCAAAGAGGTTGTAAAGTAGAAACCTTCTTCTGTGACCTTATCTTCCTTTAATATCTTTCAGCGTCTTTAAAATTTGTCCACCTCAAACAGCCGAAGTCAAGTCAAAATGTACAGGTGAATTTTGGAACAAAGCACTTTTGATTTTGCAGAAATTGTGACGTCGTCGTAGGGTTTGTTTGTTTCTAGTGTAAAAGCTACAAGACAAATATAAAATGCAAATACACTTGCCGTTTTATTTTTTTATAAAGGAGGTGACAGCGCCGTGAAACCAGAGTTAGTAATTCTTTTAAAGGCAGAATTCTTTGTGCACTCATGAAAAGTTTAATGGTTAAGTTAGTGAACTCTGGTATGTATAATTTATAACTCGGGTTTCAGTTCTTACTGAGCTTGTGAAAAAGTTAAGAATTGTTAGTAAGAGTTTTCAAACTTTCAGGCTTGCAGTAATTGGCCTGCTTTTTGAACTTCTCTTTCTCACTTATTTGCCCCAGCTCTGCAAATCTGAGTAAGAAAACAGTTGAACAACACTTCACACTGTGATGCTGCTTTAGCTGCCCGAGCTGGAGAAGCACAAGGTCAGAATAATTGGCCGTGTCTCTTCTGGTGTCACTGACTCCTGATCTTTTTTCCGCTATGTTGCCTCGGCTGTGTCGTAGCAGGTAAACAATGTGTTACAGTCACTCCCCCTCCCCCCAACAGCGCAGAGGCTCTTCCTCTTTATAATTTAAGCCAGGTTACAAGAAAATAAGCCCCCTCTGTCTCACCCTGCTAGTGATGCACATCGAGCTAACACCTCACAAAGTGATTCTCCGCTGAGCAAACACACATAACCACTCTCCACAACACTTAGCTTAACACGATTGATACGCTCGAGGCTAGGCTTAGGAACAAGCAGGCTCTCTCTCTCGCGGACACACACACACATTCACACACATGCACACACAGAGGCTTCATAATGTAAAATATAATGAGAGTAAACCTCTGCCCCCGGCTTACAAGGTTGACTACACTCACACATTATTATGAGAAACAACGTTGCAAAACAACTTCTAAATGACTAAAGTCATTATGTTATGATAAATATTGTTACAGGATATTCGCCATAACATCTGATGCTCTTTAAATGACTTTGTTGCACAAATGCACTTCACACATTCTAATTTATACTGTTTCTTCATTTTAGCTTTACATATCACTATTAGTTATTCCTTTTACCTTACTTTTTACTTTTCTGTACTAATTTTTGACAAGAATTTTTCTGCTGGGGATCAATTAAAGTTTATTTTACAAGTATGGTGAGGTAGAACTGGGCATATTAGCTGCCATCTTTGTCAAGGTTAGAGTAGTATAAGTACAAATGTATATGTGCTTTAATGTCGGGGACTGTGTGTGAATGATAGTGACAAACCTGCAGTAAATCATGCAGCTCTTAGCGACAGGCCCATTAGCAACCAGTACTAATGAGCAGCTTTAGAAGCCTCTTACTTCCTGTGTTGACCTCTCTCCACTGCTCAGCGTCACGCTCCAGTTCAAATACAAAATTTATGCTACTACAGCGGCCCATTGAGGCACACCACACTCTCAGAAAAGGCCACAATCAATGTCATATATTGATTCTTATTCATTAAGTCCAGTCACAAGCCCTCCAAGCGTGCGGCTTTTACTCTGAAAAGCCTATCTGAAATTTTCATCAGAAGATTGGCTGGCAGGTTGATATGGTTGCGTAAACTGCAAGGTGTGTGTTCATAATAATGGATTTAGGACAGCAGTATGAAGACTCAGGTGTACTACAGGGATTATTGCTACAATGAGTCAGATTTCTTTCTACAAATCACAGTTTAATCCCTCTTCATGACGACTTCCTTGCAAAGCAAACAAATCATTTCTTTGTTCCTCTACGTCTGCGCCACCTTTTCCTCCAGCGAAGAGGAAACACTGGCTGAGCTGTGACACGACAGCAGCCTAACACAAATCACATCGACTGCACTTGTAGCATGTTAAGACGATATTCCTTCAGGGATTCTGAATGAATGTGTGCTGGTGTATAGATGATGTGTGTGTCTGTGCGTGTCTTTGGTTTAAAAGCTTTCCTGTGCATCTGAATGATGATGTCATTGCTGGTATCAGCGGTTCCTGCTTGACAAACAGGAACAGTGGAAGTCATGGCTGCCAGTGAATGTGGCTAAATTAGGCTTGGGGGCCATTTGACCACACTCTGATGTCACTGGAGGTCTAAGAACAGTTGCCACATGAACAACAGTGGCTTTAGTCTTGGCACCCAGACTACATTGCGTTCCATCACTGCATTCCCCTCAAAGTATCGCCTCTCTTTCTCTTTCTCATTCAACTCGGCTGCTCCAACCACAATTGCAATCTTTTTCTTCTCCTCCCTAATTCACCCACCCTGAGTCTTTGCTCGTTCTTTTCCTCCGTGTAGAAGTCTGCTTGGAAACTGATTACTGAAACCCACAGGGACAAGAGACCCCACTCACAACATACACAGATTTTTCAATCTTGACAGTAACTCCTCCTGGGTGGACCGGGAGTTACAAAGTGAAAAAGGGCCCAACTTGTGTAAGATGGTGGACGGAATAACTTCTAAATAAGACCATAAATAATAAATGATTCTGAAATGCCATAAAAATATAAATCACACAATCTCTATTTTTTAATTACAGCCCAAAATAACAGTTTTCAAATTCTCTCTGCTCATGACAGCTATGGTCATGGGGTAGTGAAAGATTGTGGTTAAGGTAAATAAGCTGTAGTTAAGGTATGTTGGAGGTAGACAATTGCAACACTGGGCTGTTGTTGGGTTAATTTATGAAAAGCGGAGCACTGAGTGCAGGTCTGTGACAGGAAGTAAACACCAGTCTTCTGCATTAAGGTCTGACACACTATATACCATTTTTACTGAGCTACATAAAGGAGAAACTACTTCTTACGTCAGCACTGGACATAAATTGTGAAATGCAGACTCTGGTTTATTCTGGGAATACTGAAATATATAAAGAAATGTGAGTAACAAGACCTTTGATACGCAAAGCAAATAACAGTGTGGTGAAAACTTAAAAAAGGGACAGGTACACACACACAGGGAAGATAATTTTCACATGTAGTGCAACAGGTAAGGAGCATTACTTGCCTGTCTTAGAGTTAGCATTGATCAGCATTGTTTGTCTCAATTGCAACCAGACAAATGCCACATGTTTCTATAAAACAATCTCAATGAGAAGCAAGAGCAGCAACTGGAGTCCTTAGAGTCCCCCACCCTGTATGATTTTACCTCCTGATTGTCAACACCAACTGTCACAGACTGGTTCCAACTTGGTTCACTCGGGCGTAATGCCCAAAGCATTGCAATAATCTGCTTATTACAGTTATGCTTTAGGTGTCATGTGTCCCCTTCTTGATGTTAAGCTTTGCCTCCTTATTCCTTGTCTCTTGTTCTCCCATCTCACACTCTCAATTCATCTCTTCATTTCACTCCTAACAGCAGTGTTTTGCATCCAACTATCATCACTCGTGACTGACTGACTGGAATCAACACAGTGTGACACCATCTTTGTTTTCTCTGACGTCTCTGTTGAAAACAAGAAAAGAGACAAGCTGCTGAAACCATCTGCAGGAGGATCAAGAGTAATCCCGCCTGACAGGCAAACCCCCTAATGACTCTATGAGCCACTGTCAAGTTTATTAACACAAACAAGGCAGATATTGATGATAGTAAGTGGCACCACTCATATGCTGTGTTGCCCTGGAGCATGTGGCCTCACTGTGGGCTCTTGGAAAACAAGCAGTATCCCATTCTCTCCATGTCTGCGTGATGATGTGTAAGGCTACTTTACGAAATGAGGGAAGCCAGAGAACATAGAACATGTGGAGCCTTCAGGGTAAGTGGGGGCTGCAGCTTTCTAGGCACTTAAATGTCTGCAAATTAGTACACAAGCATGCATGCATGCATGCAAAGCACCATAAATACGCTGAAACATTCCCTTCTCCTGCTGAATTTTTCATAATTAGCTAAATTGCCTCTTTTCTTGTTTCTTATAACGATCTTGAAGTTAACCCTTAAAACCTTTAGAGGACCAGACACTGATTATCAGAGACAAACAACCAATTAAAATAAAATTAATGGCACTGTTTGGTGAAGAAATCCTCACTCCATAATCAATCTCTCTCAATTATTAATTTGAAGCAACTTTCTCTTTATATTTCCCAAGTGTGCCATTACTTTGGCCTGAATGGACACACAGACATACAGTATAATGCTTCCTGATCCCCCCTGTAAGAAAATGGTACAAATATATTTGACTGGCTTTTTCTTTATTTGGAGCTGCCTATTCTGGGTCAGCACTTTGGGCAGGTAGGCTATTTATAGAAGTTTGAATGTTCAAAGACTTTTCATGAGTCCCAGTGGGAGGCTGTGGAGGGCGGATGATGGTGGATCAGGTGCATGTCGGAGAGACCGACACTGACAGGAGCATATGCATGACTTTGCATTTCATGTGACGCTGCGCACATTTATGAATGAAGTATGAAAACAATCCTTTGAGGGAATAAGTCATCTCTAACCTCTTGAACGCTCCTGTGAGGAAGATGAGGGGGAAGGGGAAGGGGAGGGGGGAGGGGGGAGGGGGAGAAAACCAGAGAGTGGCGTCAAGAGAGTGAATCAGACATGAGAGGAGAAAAGGAGAGAAGAGAAGAGAAGAAAATATGTGCATGACTGTCTGAGGAAATGAGTATAAATATCCCTCTTTCATGACTAACGAGCCACACATATACACACACACACACACACACACACACACGTACGCTGACAAAAATAGGCACTACCTTTAAAGCAAATTTTCCTCAGTCTCTGGTTTCAGATTTATTTCCTTGGTAAATTCCGGGGAGTGCAGCTAACATGGCCAAATACCTGCTTATAAGAGATCTGCAGCAGACGCGATAGACTAGATGCTTTTCTGGGCTGTCTGCTCTTTGCACATGTGCATGCACTCACGTACCCAAGTATTTGTGAGTCTGAGAATGTGAGTGTGTGCGTTTGAAGTCACACGGTACCACAAAATACTGCAGATGGGAGAACATGTGGGAGGACCACGGAATCTCCCCCAAGAGTCCGCGCCGCATCCACGCCATATTTGGTGCTTCAGAGTACTGCTGTCAGTCAAGCCAAGTTTCAAGTACAGTGTGTACATTTAGTGGACCTTGGATAAAAAGCCTTTCCAAATAATTTCTAGTGTTTGTTTTAGCCTGCATGTGACTGCCTGGAGGTTGGCATTTACGGTATCAGCAGGATTCAGATGTGCCAGATGTTGTGACTCACAGAAATGTATAATAAACTGACTTTAAAATACTTTCCAGGGGTTGCCTAAACTTTCTGCAACTCCAGACGGTGCTTGGTGCCTCTGTGACAAATCCAACCCCATTTGGCATCTAAAATACAACAAAGTCAGCTCAAACAAACCATAACAACCCCTGTGTGACACTAAACCACCCTAAGCTGTAAATAAGAGGCCAGTTGAGGCGTGCTGGACCTCCAAAAAAGAACCACTGTCCTCCCAGCTGCTCAGAGTACGTACGCTCCAGGCACCCTGTAGCCTGGCTTATGATCCTTGACCAGAAACAAGCACAATCCCTGATATCAACTTTATGATCTACACACCCGAGCACACACATTTTCACACACACACACATGCACACACACACACGCACGTCTGTCTGCCTCTCACTGTGTTTTTCTTCAGCGCAACAGCTGAATGCAGGAGCACAACTTAGTATCTGTATCCATGCTTGTGTGTGTGTGTGTGTGTGTGTGTGTGTTTTCACTGCAGCTCCTCCTGCTTGCTTCTTTCTCCGCTGATCCGCAGCAGCGTTGGTGGGCCCGCCTACGCAGCTTCCTCATCATCAGTCGCATCCTAACTCCTCTAAAGTAGTAAGTCCTGTGAGTGAGCCCATTACCGATGCCAACATTTTGCCACTGGAAGCCTTCACAGTGGATGTTTGGAGGGTTGAGAGTAACTTGACATCAGGGGAACTGTTCCATTTTTAGGTACTTGCATAGTCACAGGCTATTGCTGCTCATCAGGATGAACTAAGCTAACTCTCACTTTACACACCTTTCCAGGAGAGAAACCTCTGACAGGAAATGCAGACTGTTCTCACACAACAACAATGAAAAACATCCGGGGATTGTGAGCTCTTGTTGCTGTTGGTTATAGCCTGTTAAGCTTGTTGGGTGGAAAACTTGAAATGAAAGAAGGAAACAGCGGCTTGGCTGAAGCTGAGGGAGGACAGACCCTGACATGGAAGCATCACCTCTCCAGTGATGCGTGGAGCACTGAGGCCCAGATAACCTTCTCTTGACTTCCTTCAACCCTGAATAAAGCCAAAGAGAAATCCCCTCCAGCTGACCTGGCTTCCCTTCCCCTTCCATCCTTTTACTCCTCCTTCTCCTTCCTTTGAAGCGGCCACCTTTAACCCAGCACTGAGAAGAGGATCCATTGTTTTCCTCCCTCTTCCCCCACACCTGTCACAGTTCGCGCTCACAAAAAGGCCATGGTGATGGGGAGATTGCTGCCTTTCATTTGTCTAGCCCACTGCACTGCTTGCTGTGAAGCTGTAATTAGTGTCAAGTACAAATTTGTTGGTGCTAATAAGGCTGCAAGCTGTGGTGCTAGCAAGCACAACATGGCTACACACAGAGCGGAGGGACCAGATGTGGCTACTGCTGGCTGATAGATAAATAGGCTGGGGAGCTGGAATTTAAGGGAGTTCAGTGCAGTTTTATTCACACTATAGCTGTAAGGAAGGCAATGTTTGGTCTGCTGCTTTGGTCCACACTGAAATGTCCCAACAGCTATTAGATGGATTATCAGAAGGTTTGGTTCAGACAGTAATGATCCCCTCAGGATGAATGGCAATCACTTTGTAATTATTTACCTTTTTTTCTAACACCATCATCAGGACAAAAATGTAATTAACTGGTTTTAATTTAGTTTATGACAACATAGCTGCAAAACTAATTATATTGCTGTCACTCTCGGCTGTCCCTCTTCTTACACTCCAAACAGTTCAACGACAAACTTATTGTGATTCGTACAATGCTGCTCATGGCACTACTCCTGTTTCCTTTTTCTGTTCTATTGTTATCAGTTAATAATAGTATTTGTTTTTAGTGCATTTTAAGTATGAGAACTTTTATACCTTCTTAAATAAAATGAGGCAAAATTGTGATAGCAGTGGCCATTCAAGACTTCTTGCACTTTGCTACCTTTGCTTAATGTCCTCTCTAGCTAAATGTGCCTTAAACCTAATTATTGTATATAAAGATAATGGCAATAAAGTCTACTTTACACTGTACGTTTAGTGCTTTTCAGCAAATTTTAGAAGGCTATATTCTAACTTAGGATGATGAACATGGTTTACACTTTACCTGCCTAAAATCAGCATGTTAGAATTGCCCTTAAAGGCAAGTTAGTTTGCTTAGAGCAGCATAGCACTGCAAAGTGCAAAGTGCAAAACTACAGAGCTGCTAGCTGCAGCAGCCTCTACCAGTCATATTTGGTTATGCTGGTCTTCTCTTAACAAGCATGTGGTGCTGATGTAGCCATAATTGATGTAGTGATGACAGATGAGTCACTGGAGTCATTTGGATGCAGCAAAAAAAAAAGCTGTTTTACAACACTGACATGTTTTCACATTAAAAAGTTGATATTCAGTCCCTCCA
>JAPZDY010000013.1:10559775-10597212 GCA_029783645.1 Ctenochaetus hawaiiensis | reverse complement strand
AGATTACACTGTGATGTAGAAAGCCTTGATGGAAAGATTTATGTTCAATAAAATTTCATCTAATTCATATAATGATCCCCAATGAGTGTGCAGCAAACAGGCTGGTGGAAAATCAGGCTATGTTAATGGAAACCCTAACAGGAGCATTTTCTGTATTCTGCGGCAGAAAAACATAATTTTATTTCCTAAAAGATATAATAGCCAAATCAATCACCTCCTTTTTGCAATAAGGTGGAAAATGCAGGCTTAATCTGTCTCTCTTTAGGGCTATGAGCTCTCTCTGCTCAAGACGCTCTTTTCACACCCCCAGTGTAGTTTGTGCACCATGAAAATAGATCTGTGAATATTTCCAGGAGAAGCGATACCAATGTCACACCTAGGCCATCTCACAGAGGCACGTCATCAAAAGGGGTATTACTCCAGCGTATTCATAAAGAGATAATCCATATATGGTGAGCTCTCAGCAGATATATGCCTTAGGAAAAGCCATTTCATACACCTATCTCAAATTTATTGCTTATGAAAGGAGAACTAAAATCCTTTACTGAGGACTGACGAATAAGCACCTATATGCTCGATTGAACAAAAGCAACAGTGTTTATGCAGCTCAGATCACCTTGTTATTTAGGAGGAGGAGCATAATTCACAAATGGGAATATCAACTGCAATGTGTAGAGTGATCCTTTAAAAAAAACTCAGCACTTTGGTCGACATAACCCAATTGCTATAATTCCAAAGGCCCATTAACGTACATAAAAATGTATTCATACAATCCCTCAATGTCCTAAAAAGTCTATATGCTTATGGGATATTTGACTTGATTGTCAATTCTTTCTGCCTAACTTCATCCCACCCACATCTCCCTCCTGTCCTCCTCCTCCTCTCCCTATCTGATGTCCCTGTCATCGCTGTCCACCTGAAACAAAGTTAGCCCGTTTATCAGATAGAGGAGTGCGCGTCAGTGCTGATTAAAGCTCGAATGAACAATCTCTATTCTTCAGGAACACAAATTGAGCCATAGATTAAAGCAAGACCACCTGCCTGAGAGGAAAAAATACAGGCTCCTAAAAATATAAAAAAATTACTCCAATTTGTTAAATTATACTGGACACTGAAAAATAATGAGGATGGGAGTTTGCCATTTCCACATGCAGTGTGGCTAATCATCTGATATTCATCATTACTTGTACAATTTTAGTTTCCTCTCACTGATTAAAGTCTGAGAAGATCTCTGCTAGGTGAGGAAATGGACTTTGGTTCTCTGTCTGTGCAGTGCAGTTAATTGGAAGGCTGAGTGCACCTCTGTAACTCTTCGTAACAAAGGAGGAGAAAGGCCATTTTTCTTTTAATTGACCGCAGGTGCTGTGAAATTCCAGACTTTTTCCCTCAGGTCGCACTCTCTGTCTTCACCTCCTGTCTTTCATTGTTGGTTTAATATATTTACCTTCCTATCTCACCAGAAGGCAAACACCAATATCCTTTAGTGAGACATGAACATATGCCCTCTTACAAAAGTGCAAGAAGCACTTAGTGCACATTTCCTCTTTTGTAAATGACATATCCATGCTGTAAACACACAATAACAAAGAAGAAATAAACAAAAACAAGGTGGAATGACAGCATACAAGCAAACATTAGCATTTCTGTCATGTTGAGATGAGCAACATCACCATCTTTGCCAAATGTTGGAAAGCCTACAGTGTTACAACTCCAACAACTAAAAAAACATCAATTCTCCTCTGATTTATTCTCCGGATCTGTGGCATACTGCATTTTATTCTGTGGTTGTTTAGTTATTTTCATCATGCAGGTTTTCTCAGTGGTCAACTGACTGTAAGCAGTCGAGGATGAGTAATTTCTAAGGCACAGAGGCAGACAGAGCATTACTGACATCACTCGTCAGTTATTTGTACCCCCACAACCCAGATGGTTGGTCAGGTTAGAAAAAACCCAAACAGAAGCAAAGATTTAGAAAAGGTGACTAGAAGGGCAGAGAAGATTATGCAGAGGTCTGTAACAACTCAGGGCCAGCGATGAAGTTCTGATTCCTTTTTTTCACTCTTTATTCCCTTTGCCTGTTTATTTTTCTGACCTGTGCCCCGCTGCAGTCGTACCCAACATCTGCCCACAGGGGAGCTAAGCAGATTAATTGAAAGATTTGGATTTCTTTTCATTTAGCTTGGCTGATGCCAAGATTTTTCTCTTCATTCCCCCCCTCATGCTCACAATCGGCTGACCTTTTCTCACACAGCTCTCTCTACCTCCTCCAGCTACGCGTATCACTGCTCAGAAAGAGATGAAGAAACCCAAAAATACTGTCACAGAGATTGTTTATAGCAACATATCCCGCTGCAGATTTTGGAAGTCCTCCTCTGCCTCGCGCTGGGAGTGGAGAATTATGTTTATCATTTATAGAGGAGATAAAAACAAGCTGGCGAGAGAAATTACAGGCCTGTGTGTCTGGGTGTGTGAGATGAGGACACAATGAGCTAAATAAAAAATGATCAGTCATCAGAGACATAAACTTATAATCAATCCCTTTGTCCCCACAGTGCAATGAAGTACTAGTTTTCCACGTTGCTGATGTGTTAATAAGATTTTCTATGATAGTGTTACTGATTCTCAAACAGTGAGATTGGGGTTGCACAAAAGAGACACCACTCATATCTATTTGACTCTCAAGACTGGCATGTCACACATACAAAGCATCTGATAAAACTGAAGGATGCATTCTGTAGGCGCGTTCCTGCTTTCGCTGCTGTGATTTTCCCAGACAGGAGAGGTGATGGGTTTCAAGGACATGCATGAATTACAGCGAAACTAGATGGAAAATCTTGGGAACGAGGGAATAAAGAGAGCGGAGGAAATCATAGGAGAGCTAGGTACAACTTGTAATCTGGAGTTTTGAAGGTGAACTTTCAAGGTGGCTATTACTGGCTCCAGGCTCAACTCTGTTCTCCCAGCTGATGTGTGATGCTGCATAAGCAAACAGACTCACAGCTGTGAGCACATGCATGGCCACATACACACAAACATACCAACAAGATGTAACTGAAACATAAACTCTACCACTTTTCAATGAAAAGGTCAAGTTGCTTGCTTCTGTTTCTGAGTCAATTGATTGTTATTCATTCAACATTGAAGGGCTTAGAATAAAATTTGCTGATGAGCTGAAGAATGATCTAAAAGAATGTCAAATGCTGTGACTTATAAAAATGACATTTAGCCTGAAAATCCTATTTTTTATACCATATTAACAGTGCAGAACGCCTTGAAATGTCAGCTGAGACAAATCCAGCTTAGCAACCTTAAACTACCTTTAATTTGATATTTTCTGAGCGGCCAAATGGCTGAGCAAATAATTGCATTACCACAGTCAGATATCAGCGTGGATGTACAATCGCACTCATTATACGCACAAACCTCAACTGATACTTTGCAAAACGCTCACATTGACACAAACAATAAACTACATCCTGCACAAAATTAAATCCAGTGTGGTGCAGTGCAGACACAAAAAACACACACACACATGCATGCCCATGGGTGCCATAATGAGGCTGTCTGATTTAGCGTATTGATCATCCGCTGTAAGCTGCAGAGGGTCCTTGGAGAGCATGGCATCACATAAAAGACAACATTACAGCTTATCAGCCGGGGCCAAACACAAGGTGACCTTCACTTTACTACCTCACGGTCCAGCCTGTTGCAATTAGTCGCATGGTCGGAGCGATAAGGACTGTGTTCCAGGATGTGTCTGAGCATGCGGCCCAAATATGAGGATATTTATTTGACAAAAGCGTTCATAGCATTTTTATAAGCAGAACATAAAAAAATACACTGAGCAGGAATGTATAATATTAAGAAAGCCTGTGCAAAATATGTACTACTATTGGAGGAATTTTTTTCTACTTTTTAATACCTGTTATAAACACTTGATTTTTCTCTGTCTAAGTTTTCCAATCAATTAATTTTATTGCATATTATACAAAAAAAATTGCAAGGGGTTTAATTCTGTCATATTAAGACATAATAAAAATTAAAAATAAAATTATACTTTTTCCATAATGCCTCAATGGAGACACAAAACTGCAGGAACTCCTGAAGAGACACAAAACTCAACTCACACAAATTCACATATTTCAACATACAGAACAGCTTTTTTTGAGCATCCAGCATCGTCCCTTGCACAGCATTGTACTTGTTTTCCCATCATGAACAGACCGGCTCGAACAGCTTGTCCGTTCAACATCCTCGTACCAGAAACAGCAGAAAGGAGCATCATTAGCCAGCTCCTGCAGGAGGGCTGAACATTTCTGCTTTGCGGCCTCCTCTCTAGTACTTTCAAATGACCATATGGCTTATGCATAATTACTGTACATATACATTTTGAATTCATCGCTCCTGCAGAGAAATCTTGTTCCTCTCCCACAGTGTGATGTGCATAGTCCACTGGCACAAGATGTTTCTATTTATTCAAGCAGCAAACTTTCTATTTAGATCTTATTTACAAATGAATTTAACATCAGGCAAGACAAAAAAACAAAAACAAAAACACAATCGTTTATCCAAGCATCGAGTGGCTGACGTAGCAGGTTTACGAATCAGTGGAAATACAGGGAGGAGTGGTACATTTCTTTCCCTGACCTTTGCTCTGACAGGGCTTTACATCTGCACCACTTTATAATCCTTGGGAAATGACAGATCTCAGGGGTCATCAGGAGACAACCTTTTGTCAGAGGAGCGCAATGATAAAATACCTGCACTGCCAATGGGATGTTTGGGTGATTTTAGGGCTTGTATTGTGCTACACAGTCTGTTCTGTGCCACAACTTTGTTTCCAACCTCTGTGAGGAACTTTTTTACTTCAGCATTAAATCCAAATACATCAAAGTTACTACAGCTTGACAATAGAGCTCAGTTTACTTCTTCTAAGGGAGTTTTTAAAGTTGTTTTGCTCTTTTTTTTATCACTTCTCTGGAACCATAATTGTTGTACAATGTAATTATCACATCATGTGTCTGCAGCAGAGTTATGAAGTCACTCTCAGGCCTCTGCTGGGTCGTAAATTTGCATCTCCCGAACTTAAGTGTCATCTTTTCTAGTGCGGCATCGAAAAACACAAGATTACTGTGTTATTGTAGTGAACAGCCCTGCTATTTGTGATATTTACATAATCTTTCATTTACATTGATTTGCAACAGTATATTTTCTTCAACAGGAACAGAAATAAGGTCTTTGAATTTTATTTTGTTTGGAGTCTAATTTAATAAAAGTGCTTGTGACATCTTTAAATGGAGTTTTGACTTACGACTGAACATTATCCCACTTTGTAGAAAATACAGATATTTATGTTGTATTCCACCTTTCAGTCTGAATAAACTGAGATTGGATTGTTGCTCCATATTGCCCATTACTATCGGTTCCTGTTGTAAAAGGAAATGATAAAGCTGCATTAGGATACATTTGGAGAATGGTTTGAATATATCGCAACACATTACATGGAAGTCTTTACTACTTATTCCCTAATGGGTTCGTCTTTTTTTCCCAGCAAATTTTGCTGAAAAGTTACAAGGATTCCATTTTCTAATTTCCCTTGAGGGGTTGATTAAACTTTCATCTAATCTAACAGCGGTGGGGAGTATAGACATTCCCTCAACTTTCATCCATCTTGATTTTCCAAACCCATTCAATTATTTATCAGTTACAGAGCAGCTGTGAAGCAGGCTCATAAAATGCTGGATTCCTAAAAGCTTTTATATCTGTACAATAACATACAGCGGGGGACATGACAGCCATTTACATCCGAAGCTCTCAGACGATGAAAGTACACAGACAGGCCAAGTCCCTGTACAAATTTAATCCATCATGTTAAAGTGTGCTTCAACCCCCAAAAAAGACACACTCAGATCATAATATTCACATCCATTTCTGATATAGAATGATGAAATCATTCGACCGCAGTTTTCTTTTAGCCAGTTCGGTATAGAGGGCGAAGGTTGGTGTATTTTGGGGGGAACTCTGTTTGAGTGCTCCGTCCTCCAGAGCGAGAGCCCGCTACTCCTTGCCAAAAAATGAAAGAATACCGTAATCGATATTGCCACAGCTATTCCAGGGGCAATGACAGAGTGGATGTATTGAATTTTCCACATTTTGGTCCAAGAGAGATGATAGTATTGGAGAAAAGTCCAAAGTGTTTCCCCGGGAACATTTCAACAGGCGTCTCCTTTGATATGCCTCTCAGAGCAGCGATGCCAAAAGCTGCTGCAGCAGACTCATCTCTAATGACACTCATGCTGCACCTATCGTGTTGATCTAAAATATTTGTTTAACATCCAATTTCCAGGTGAAATATCCCTGACCTGAAGTCTCACAACAACACCGACATCATCACTCTCAATACCTGTAACCACATACTTAAAATAACTCACATTTAATTCGGGGGCAGTCATTTATGAACTCGCAGAGTGCTTGTAAGTGTGTAGGTGTACACGTGTGAGTATGTGCTAGTGTGAGTGGTGTTTTGTAGAGCTGTCTCTCCTGCTATGATTTTTCTTTCTCTTCCTGTAGACTTTTAATAAGGTGACCATGGTTACAGCTTTCTGCAGCCCTCAGTAGAGGAGGATGGACAAGGTGTTCATGGTAGAACAGTGTCATCTGTTGTCTCTTGCGAACTGAAGGTTGTAGTCGACTATTGCAGTTTGTAAGGATGACCAAGTATCTGAAATATTGGCTCTGACAGTCATATTTCTTTATATAGTCAACTGTTTACTGACTTTTCCTATATCATACTGCTGACAGGGTATGTGTTACTATACTAACAGGGTGCAAAGCTGGTCGCTTTTTCTGCTTAAACTCTAACCTCCTGTTATTTGAACAGAGGGAAATAGCCTGCTCTATTCCACTCTAGACTGAGGTGTCTTTGGCCATGTGGGTGATTCACTCTTTACATTATTAAAGTGTTTTCTAGTGTGGCAGAGCTGGCCCATTAAGTTTTGTCTCCTACACACATCAAATCTTGCTTTAGTCTAAAAAACATTAAGTCAAATCACATTCTTTCCCATCTAATGTTGAAAGTTGAAAAACAACAAAAAAAAAGCTAAGGAGCCATAACATGCCACATACTGTAGTATCTAGTATTAGTATGACTGTGACATCTGAGCTAAATATAATGGAGCTTCATTTAGTATAGAACTAAATGCTTAGCCCCATGTGCTTACCAAGTAGCTTGCTAAAACCTAAAAGCATCCTAAAAGCATAAATATATGTTCTATGAAGTGTAACACTCATGTCAGTCACATCAAAGGTGTCTAACTCGTGCTAAAAGGGATTTAGTAGTTACAGATTTGTCACTGTCTGAGCCTCACAAACACACTGTCCCTCCCCTAATGCTGCAGGAGCCTAAACATTACATGATATCTACACAAATGGACTGGTTGTACGTGTTTATTTGTTGGGTGATATGGTTAAAATAAAAAAATAAAATAAAAAAATAAAAAAAGATAACAGTAAATTAAATATTTATTGGGATTACAAATACAGTAATCAAAATAGGGTTAGAAACAGTGAAAAATAATTAGATTTATCTCTACTAATTGGACCAGAAGAATCTTAACTAAGGGTCCACTTTCCAGATTTTCATGCATAAGTTGTGCTTATAAGCATGAAATTGGACCTTGAGTTCAGATTTCATGTTTTACATCACAACACATAAAAAATCTTCACACATGTGAAAAACTAAAACTTAACTTTCTTATTCTGACATTAATTGGAGCAATGCTGATTTGATTCCACTGAAATGCATTCCACCAGCCCAGTAAGCAGCAAATAACTAATTGGAGTGTAAATTAAAAGCCGTTCCAAGCATTTTAATAACTACCCTTACAGTGCATTAGCTTAGATAGCATTCAAGCAGAATATGTGAGTCTCTGCGTTGGGAGTGGCTGCCTGAGCTTTATAGGAACTGGCATTGACTTGGTTTGTTGATTTTTAAAGGGAGTCATTTGGCCCCGTGTTGGTTTAGAAATATAGCTTAATGCAACTTTAAATATCGGAGCATGTTGCCAAGACACATCATCCCTCCAGGTTTTTGTCAGCATCGAAGCAGATGGATGGACAGACAAACGCAGCTCAACCCTCAAACTCCAGCACCAGATGATCATAACATCGTAGTGATAACGGCCATAAATACAGATTTGTAGCATCGCTGCTAGTTGCTCCCCAGACAGAACTTTTATCTGCTGCATATAGCTGGATCAGTGTTCAACTCATGAGGCACCACAAGGCAAAAATACAGCTCTCAAAGTGGTCTTATTGTTTATACTGAGAGGTCTTCATCCTTTACATAACACTGTATCTTTCCATTTGGCACACTGTTGTTTCTGTTTCAATCAAAAGTGATAGGTTATAAATATTACACACCCAGCCGGCTATATAAATAGAATAAGTAGACACTGCAATGACTCTTCATGCCAGCTTGATTTGCATAAAATGCTGCAGAAAAACTGTCTTGTTCTATGATGACAAGCTTGTCAAAACCAGCTCGAAACATGAAAAGAAGATAAACATTACTTCTTAGTGCAGAAAACACAATTTCAGTTCAAAGCATAACTTTGAAGTTGGGTGGAGAAAAGCAGCAGAGGCATTTCTTCTGCTTGTGGGTGTTAAATACAAAGAAAAAGACTTCTGGTGGCTCGCTTATGTCTTTACGAACACACTGCAGGTTGCAGCTCCCTGATATTATCCTGCAAAGTAATGTGAGTGTGTATGTGTGTTTGTCTATGTGTGTGTGGTCCACTCATGTTTACTCGAAAGCAGAAGCACAAAGTCATAGCCGTTGCCTGTAAGAGCCCAATCAGTGACAGCAACAGAAAGACACAGACTGCAAAAAGATATATGATAGTAGAGCAATTCAGAGGTGAAATCAGCCCTCAAGCCAAAGACGACATGACAGGTTCGGAGGCCGAGGCAGGTCAGGGACATGACTGCAGGTACTGATTAAGAAAAGACAGTCAGCAGTATGGAAATTGGAGACGGATGTTGAATTGTGCAGGTTGGGTGTCTCTACGTGCGGCAAAAACAGTGTAGAGGTGAAGAGGAAGTGAGACTGTCTGGCGTTTTGTTCCTTGTATGGATGAGGTAATAAATACCTTTACATGCAGGAGCGAGCAGTCCGTTTGTCTGACTCCAGCTCTTTGTTTTAGATAATAGATGATGATGTATCATCTCTCACCCTCTTTGTCCAATAAAGTGTAAAATTCAAAACCCTAAGAAAACCTGATACAACAAATCATAATCTGCTGTGACACCCAGCAGATTTCCTCGAAACCATAATGAGGGTTTTATGCAGATACATTTCTGCCTTTCTTTTGTGTGATTAAATTAAAAGAGTCAAATGCAGCTACTTTCACTCTGGCTTTGTGCTTGCTGAACTTCCACGCAGCTTCCCATGAGACTCTGGTCAGCTGACTGTGCTTCTGAGCGACAGTATCTTTCACAATGCAAAAACATATTAAAGATCGCAGCCCTCGAAGGCATGTTTTCTTATGGTTACATTCACTGACATGCAAGACCTCGACTGTACTGACTTGTATATGTGCAGAGTTTGTCACTAGAGAGTTGTTTTTTTTTCTTTCCTGTGTTGTTTTTGTATGTTTTTTTGTAACATCTATCTTGATGCACTCTACTCTTTCATTAGTCAGCCTAGCACAAGCAGCAGTAGCGTGAGGTTTCTGATAGATCCAGAATTTCTCAATGAAAGAGAAAGAGTCAATGTGCTTCCAGCCCTGTTTCTGAGCTTGTTTTCTCCTCTCCATTGTGGGAAAACCATGTTAAACAAATTAATAATCACAGCAGATTAAATACTTTCAAACTTGTCTGGAGATGAACTTTTGCTAAAACAAACATTTTGCAGCACTGCATTTACTTGCATTTTACAAATCAGTAAATAATGTCACTATGCAAGCACGATTTATCTATCTGCTCTTCTCAATGGTGCAGAGCAAAAACAGCAAGACACAGAAAAAGAAAATTCCTGATGCAGACAGCATTCTGCCCTCTTTTAGCTCGAACTTCAAGAAATTGAACGATAAATAATTGAATTGATTAGAAGCCAATCGATGAGTTTAAAAGTTGGCAAAGACAAGTTCACTTGGCCTCCCACACTGCCACCTTCAATCAAACGTCCCTTCGCCGCTTTGAAGTGAAGGAATGGGAACATCATGTTGTCAGCATCACTGACACACACGCACACATATACATGAAGGCCTGCATTTACGCATACACATGCACATGCACACACGTACACAGAATTAATGAGGTAGGAATGCGAGCTTAAGGCTTGCTTGGAATAAATCCATGTATAGATGAAGCAAAGCTGAGGAAATTCAATCTGTTGTCCTAACCTTTGCGGCCAAGGCGAACACACAAGCTTCCCTCTCCTCTCCTTTTCATTTGTGATCACTGACCATCGAACTTTGGGGAGTTAAGTCGATAAAGCTTCTCTCCATCAAGTCTCTCGTTATTGAGGGGAAGCAACCAACCGACAAAAGTACCTAAAACATGATCCAAATGTCTTTTAACCGGATTACTGAGGCTTACTACAAAAACACTCTTCTACACCATATCTCCAATGGTAATAATAGAGTTATTGAAACCAATGAAGCAAAAGAGAAGAGAGGGATTTAAAAAGTTTTTTTGAAAAACTTATTAACTACAAGACAGTTCGAGCACACTGCAGGTCAGTTTCATCGTGAGCTTTTATTAAAGCGCTATGTTGTTGGAAGTCAACAAGTCCAACATCGATCGACTTGCACTTGCAAGAGTACAAGCAGTCAGCTGAGGAGTTTAATAATACGGAAAAGCATCATAGTGACCAGGTCCACTAAGCTGTCAGTGACAAAATATAAAACTAAAAATGCTCACAAATGAAAGGAAAGAATTTATTACTTATTGATATGTAATCGAACGGAAATGGTGTCCAATTCATGACATGCTCTTTCAAGTGTTCAATTTAGGAGCTCAATTTCAGACTGAAAAGATGAAACTAAGTAATCTAATCACATTCTATTAAAGGAAGTGCAAATTTACAGAGGAGCTAATCACACACTGCATCTCTTATGCTCTCTCCATCCTAAGTTTTCTCGAATGATTACTGTAGCCACATTTGGCCTCATCACTGTATTGTTGAAAAGATTAAGATGTGAGTGTTTTGTGTAGCAGATGAACAAAAGTAAATGAAAGCCATGCAGGTCAAACACAGCTGCGACATATAAGTCTATAAGAAGCTTAAGGTATTGTTGAAATGTTTACATGAAAGAGCTTTCTTTTCTGGGAAGCCTTCCACAAACATCTGCCCACACCAGTCCAGGAGGAACAACGAAGCCAGCTGTGGGATGTGCATACACACACACACACACACACACATACAAGCACGAGCGCAGCTTCTCATCACAACCATTTCCCTTAAATGTTCGCCATGCCTCATGTTTTTATTTCCAACTTTATTTCATGCTTTTGCAAACGATCAGGGAGCCTCTCCATCGACCCAGCAACAACCCCAGCATTGCTGTTAAACAATGGACATTTCATGGCTCCATAACCCTCTGTGGAAACAAATTGCTATATCTTCCACTCTTCTGAAATCAATGGTCCCCTGGGTTCATTTCACCAATCACCTTCTTTCTCGCCCTCCTCAACACTGAGCCTCCCCACGGCTAAAAAAAAAAAAAAAAAAAAAAAAAAAAAAAGCCTCCGCCACCAAGCGTATCTACGGATGTGTATGCATAGCAACAGTTGCCTGGAGCTACTGAAGCTAAGAATAACTCGATTTTGGAGCAAGGGCTATAGAAAAATCATTCACAAGAAACCTTTGCCAGTTCCAGTTAATGAGTCTCTCCTCTCATGCTGATCAGTTAATTTTAATGAAACGCAGTCCTTTCAATTTACATAATGATCCCATCACAACAAAATTAATAACAGTGTTGCAGAGAATCAATCACTCCTAATTACGATAACAGAGAAGTAATTTGACTCTGTATCTTTATGTAAATATCCTTATTTATGCAGGAGGTGGCCTGCATAAATAGGAACTGATGAGGGCAGAGGAGAGCTTCATTTATTGATGATTGATTTTTTGACACGTGATCAAAACATTCCAATAACTTGATTGACTTGATATTACGCTTACACACAGACACACGCAGATGTCAAGAGCTCACGGTGGCCCGCAGTCGGTAAATACGGTACGCGACCATGGAAACGGCTAAATGCCACAGCACAAGTGGAGCACATTTTACCCACTGGGAACTCACACCACAAATCCAACTAAATGTCAAAAGAATATTCAAATAAAGTACCTCGTAACTCCAGGGAAATAAAACGCCGGCATACTTTTTAGCTGTCTATGACACATCTGGACTCTGAGAAATTTGTTTTGGGAAGTTTCATCCAAGCTGTAAGGTATATTTTTTTTTGGGATAGAGCACCTCTACATTAACTACTGCCCATGACAGATGTACAACAGCAACACTTTCTGTCAACTGATATGTTATGAAAACCATAAACCCCTGTTAAGTGTTGATGCTGTAGATTTGCAAACATCTGTCTCTTGTCTTCCCTTCAACCTTCTCTTCTCCTGCATCTTTTCTCTTCGTGTGTGTTTATCCATTGTTGTCGTGACTCCCCGTATGGCCGGCTTGTTTCTGCTAAATGAGGGTCCATGTGACTGTGCCTCTTTGTCCCTTATCCACCAGCCTGAGCAGACTAGATGGACACACAGCTGAATACCTGGCTCTCCTTGTGCGTCCATGCTGCTATCATTAGCCTGTGCCTTTGTGTGACAACTGACCCTCGCATCCCTCTGTTCCCCTCTCCCTTTCCGCTCCCCTATCATTCGCTCAGCAACACTCGCCCACACGGGAGCAACAATTAGGGAGGCATTAGACTGGTGAGCCAAACCACCTCTCTGTGTGACCTCCCCCATGGGGAAGGCGGGCGAGTCAGGAGAGAACAGAGAGAGGAGAGCCGAGAAAGTGCCAGCACACAGCTGCAACCCTTCCTCAAAGGCTGTAACCTCGAAGAACACTGAGATGGAAAACAAGGAAGGAGAGGCAGGCTGAAAAAGAGAGGGGGAGAGACGCACGTGGCTGTCCAACTGTCCAACTGCGTCCACAGCGGGAAGTGAGAAACAAAGTCAAGGGGTGAAACAATTTAAAGCAACCCTCATCCCTCTAAACCAACTGCAGCAAACCTGATCACAGCCTCACCTGTCTTCTTTAAACCACCCATGATGTTTATGTTTTCAGCCTCAGGCAATCTGGTTTTTGCTAAGCCATAAAAAAATAAATACTTGGAAAGCTCACTGTGAGCCGCCCTTATTAATTTAGTTTATGACCAGGTACACTGAAAATATTTACCCTTGACTAAACTTTAAAGAAAACAAGGTAATAAGTCATACTAAATATTTCATTTTAATTCCATTAATCTCACTGAAACAGAGTTTTTAAGTCAGGGCAAACCATTTTACACGACCAATTTTTAATAAATACTTCAGTAATTTCCTCTTTTATGTGAAACCACATACACAGAGTGCAGCATTATACTACATTATATTATATTTTCACATATTTGTGCCTTGAAAGCTCAGGCCTGCGGGGCATTAGGAAGCACCAGGGATTTTTCCACCAACTACTCTCAAAGCTGAGTCACTCCACCATCCCACCAACCAACCAAGCACACAGCATCACTCACAGCCTAACCAGTCTCTGTGATACAGGATTAATTGTGTTGCAATGGAGACGTGGAAACTATAATATAATAACATCAGCAACAATGCAGAGACACAATTATAAGGAGACTTATGTTCATGAGTCAGTTACCCCAGTGCATGCTGGAAGGTTTCCCTACACTTTGTCTACCTGAAGATATTGCAATTAAATCTCCTATAAACTATTAATTTTACATCGACTCTAATAAGAATTCTTAATGATAGAAACGGCAAACTTATTAAATGCAATTAAAAATTTATGCTCAGGTCAAACTCTGAAATTAAATATCTGAATCTACAAAAATGAATTAATGAATAGTTTTATAGTCTTGGAACTGCAGTATGAACTGTGTATTGAATTATCTCATGGACTCATTAGAACAATTACACCATCGAATGTCAGAAAACAGAGAAAATGAGCCATATGAACTTAAAAGATCCAATCAAAACAAATCAAACCGAAAAAATTTTCAATTTGAAAGCAGAAAAACAGTTCAAATCTCCATATTTAAGAAGGTGAGATGAGCTTATACTCAAACACTTTAGCTTCATAAATAACTTTAAAAAATAATCAATATCAAAATTTTATATTCAGCCACTTAATCTCCTAATGAATTATGCTCATGGTGATGTGGATTTGTCTTGAATCTCAAAAAGTAAAGCTGAGTATCTGAGAGTCAGGAGCAGGCGACAGTGACGGACAGTTAGCAGTTATTTAGTATTCTTAAATGTGGCCCAGAGGCTCATTTCTTTCTCTGCATGGCTCGCCCCTTTATTATTTGGGCAGGATTTGAACAGCATCAAAAGATAATTACAGGAGAAAGCTTACCTCTGCCACCCCTTTGCTATTATTTTCTCAGAGACAGCTCTGACCTACAAGGATTTTCTCCAACACTGTTCTAAAAACTCTTCATTATTATGAGTTTAGCTGTGATGGAATTCAGTTATACAGCTTATTTATATTATTTGTTATATTTCTGACTGATAGAAAACCTTAAATGACTTGTGTGAATCCTCACTGGTCATACATGTAACTTAACCTCCCCATGTCTCTCCTGAGTTTAAAACCCACATCCCACAATCAACTTTACAGATTTTAAACCCTCTTCAGGAAAAACAGCTGAAGAGGAAAAAGAGCTGAAATTTGGAAAACAGTCCCCCCCTCAATGCGTGTTGACAAGAGCTGATGTTTGAGAGCAGGTAACGAAGAGGCAAATCAGCAGTAAAGAGAAATCTTAAGGCAGAGAAGAGTGAAAACTGACAGCTAAAGTGCAAAGAAAGATGATGGGCCAGAAAAAAAATAAATGAAGGAGAAGAGAGGAACAGAAAAGCAGAAAAGAACACTGGAGAGTGGATGGAAGAGTGGAAGAGTGGGTACAGTAAAAGCTCTCCTCTTTGCTGGCACGCTGCCAGCCCTGGACAGCGATGCAGCTCGCTGCTCTCCGCCCACTGACCGCCTCCTCATCTGAACGCTCACTCTGCATTAAGGGCCCCAATCAAATATTCATTCTCCAAAACCAGCACTTATATAACCAATACAACAAGTGTGTCTCCATGCTGACCCGACTGAATAGAACAATGTGTTACACCAAGTGAGGAGCAAACAATCATCTGCGCAGCGAGCGAAGGGTCAGCAGTGCCGGCGCACTCAAAACAGATGATATTCCTGCACCGCGGCTAACAAGCTCTGCCTCTAAAGTGCACTGCTGCAGTTAATTAATGAATAAATCACTTCAGAGGAAAGTAGCAGGCTCAGTGCATGAAACCGAGGAATGGGCAAAAAAAAAATAACAAACTTGCTTTTATTTGCTTTGATAACGAGAGCAAAAAAAGCTCTAAATAAATGAAAAGGAGACAGACACTCCGTTTCTCCTTAAGGTCTAACAGACAGGCTGGATACTCTTCTCTGTTCATAAACAGCATTTGCAAAGCTAGTTTTTCAAGCATTTTAAAATCCTTTACTGTTTACATTCATGTTTGCAAGGTAGCAGTCTTTTTCTTCAGCTTCGTCGGCACATTGCTGCTTTTCTTGATGTATTACTGCTTCAGACTGCTGATGAGAATTACTTGATCTGTTCTGCACCACCCTCCTCATGTGCACATGCATGTGCTTCCTTGTGTACGTGCAAGACATATAAACAAATAGCAAACCCACAAACAAAATACTTACATAATAGTCCATAGCACTACTAGTATATTAAAAATGCCATTGAAACATTTAAAAACAAGACTATTAAAGTTAAAAAGTGAATTTTTTAGACATCTATGCAATATATTACTCTTATTATTATTATTATTATTGTTTACATTTGTCCATTATAAAATCCCTGAAGTCTGATTTTTGGAATGATGCTGAGACAATGTTAATGAATAACCATAAGTTTTTAAAAAATGTGAATACTTCAAACTTGAGTAGGAGCAATTTTTTTCCCATACCACCTTGTCCCTTTAACAATATTGCACAGTAACTGATATAATCTTATCACAATCTCGGTCGTTTTACCAATGGCTGGACTCGATGGCCGAAACATTTGGTCACCGTGGTAACTACCCTTATCAGCATGCACCATTGAACGCCTTTGTTATTTGTCGATTGACCTCAATTCTTCTCAAGGATTTGACCTGTGCAGACGAGTCATCTCACTAATCCAGGAGAAGAGCCCAGACTGAACACGGCAGCATGTAATCTGCCAAATAAAGACACTTTCCTGTGCAGATTATTCCTGCTGATGAAAAATCCCTCGCTCAGTGAAAGGGGATATTACGCTCGGTCTTGACAGAGTAAATCACACTGTCCTTAGCACAAGTCAGTGGTTGCCAGAGCAGAAAAAACTTTTTTGCCATCAGTGGTGAAGTTGTTAATGTCAAAAAGAAAGACTGTTGTGCTGTTCTTCATCCTGCTCTTGACATTTTAAAGGTTGTGAGTCATAAATAAGACATTAAGTCTGCAGTGACTGACAGATGCCACACAATGAAACCTACAGCCTTACCATCAATCAATCACAAGCCACACCTTTATGCTTCCAAATAAACTTTTTCGGAGATAATAAACTCAGAATATGAGCCAAACCTTAATACTTTCCTATGCAATGTTTCCTACAGTTCTGACTTTTATGCTTCATCAGAGAATTTCAAATCCCAACAGCAGACTTTGGCAGCTTGATGTGTGTTTCTTAGTTTTCCGTCTCCAACCTCTGTCTCTGGAAAGTGGATGAAATAGAGTGCCTATCATTTGAAGTTTCATAATGTAGATGCTACTCTGTGTGTGTGCGTGTGTGTGTGTGTCTGTGAACTGGGGGGGGGGGCAAAGTCTCCACTGTTAAGTGGTCAGTAATGGCAAAGTAATTCAATCCGACTGGGTCTCTCTCTATCCACTCAAAACTTCCTGTACAATCCCTCTTTGTTATGCGGGTGGGCAGCTTTCCGGAAAACACACCAAGACATCTTAGTGACTACCAACAAGCCAGTGATGCAATGGCAATTAGAATGCAATTAGGCCTGCAATTGTTCTTTAATTGAATTGGGTCTCTGGCTTAGAGGGTGGTGAGAATAAAGCATATAGGCCACATCTTAATCTTGAGACCTAATGTGCGTGGCGCTGCCTGCTGAGGCAAGACGGTGATGCCAGGGTTTAAGACCAGGTTGAATATTGGGCTAATCCCCCATCGGAACACGAGATTAGAGTTGTGTGGGATGAGCTTGAGGGCACTGAAAGAGAAAGAGTGAAAGAGAAAGAGAGACACAGCCACACAATGAGGGAAAAAAAGCCCAATTTTTAAGTGGAAACACAAGTCATTTTTTTGTTTTGCTCTCACAAAGGTCACAATGATTCCTCTCTCACTCTTGTTTTTTGTTCTGGCAAAAATCAACTCTGTCACAGCAAGATTGCTTCTCTGTTTTTGTTGATTCAGTGTATTTTACGCTCCAGTCAAAAAGAACTTTTATCACTCCCTGCTCTCCAAGAAATATGAGGGCTTCCTATATTCCAATGTAACAAACACATTTTCAAAAAAAAATGCTAATGGTAACAGGAATAGCTGGATTTCTGGATGCTAGTTAGATGAGAAGATTGACACAACTCTCATGTTTGAATGATAAATATTATACCATGGACAGCAGCCAGTTTGCATAGCTCAGCATAAAGGCTGGAAACAGGTGTCCTGGCTCAGTCAAATCTGAATTTGAGTCATGCTAAGGTTTGAAACATTAGGATTATTTTGTTGAGATAATAGAGTTACAGACCTTTATTAAGAAATTATTGGACATTATGTTATCACATAATAGAAAAATGTTATTGAATTAATTAATTTATGCAATGTTGTATGACTTAAGTGCTTCTAAAGATGAAAAGAATATGAAAAAAGTTAAGGGTTTATTTTCACTTAATGATTATCACAATGAAACATCCTCTCCAACTCCAACTAAAAAACAGAAAAGGTGAATGAAACCTATATTCTCAACAACAAAAACTTCACATAGAACAAATCAACTTTTTTCCAGTCATTTAAAAAAGGAACCTAATAAATGAACGTTTTGCTGTGCGAGGCAGAGGTCAGTGTTGACGAGGTCATACTTGTTTGCTGGTTATACTATTTTACAGTTCACGGGTTATACTTTCCTTGTCATAAGAGACAGTTTATTATGTGCCAAAATGTCAGAGCAGCACTGACGCATCCAGCTGACTGAGCTGCAGCATCCTGCAAGTCTAGAGGAAGTGGTCGGGTATCAAAGTCTGCGCCAAGAGGAGCTTTGCAGCGTACCGACAAAGCATAGCTGCAGCTGGTGAGGTTCAGGGGACAGACACCTGAGCTCAGGGCCCTCGCTGGTGTTTGGCTTCTATAATTGGAGACAGTCTCATTTGATTTGTCATTCAATTGAAGGGAGGAAACAGACCTTTTAATGAATGAAGTTGCTGCTAGTAAACCAGCCAGGTTCCTTTATTGTTTGTTAAGAAACCAGTTAAAAGGAGGCAGGAGGACAAAATTACTATTCCAACGTAACCTACATTCCTAAGACAAACTTTACTTCTTGTCACAATAGCAGTATTACAACTATTAGTCCTACAAAGCCACAAATAGATCGGTGGAGTATATAACCTCATTGCTATGTGTCCTCCAAACAGCTGAGTTCAAAAAAAGGACATTAATATCATAAATATGTTGCATCTTTGTCTAACTCCCAAAATAAACGGACATGCTAATGAGACCAGGGTCTTAATGATACAAAACACTACCACTTTTTTCTGCAGATTTTTCTCCAGAATCACCAGAAAATGATCTTGACTAATTTCTTTAAATATACCAACTTTTGCATCACACACACACTCATGTTTTGATCTCTTTTTTTGTGCGTATTCAGCATTTTTAAATGAGACCCTGAGCTTCTCCTCTGCTTCACTCTTCACTGTCAGACAAATTTAGTACTTTCACACACTCCCCTAATTTCTGTTTATACCAAACATTGATGCAGCAAGTACTGCCACAGTCAACGCACACGCACACACACATATACTGTACTCAGTGCGTGGTGCAATCCCACTTAACTAGATTAACCTCAGTGAAACGCTTAGTAAACATGCAACACTGACTCAGACAGGTTGTACAGCAACTCTGACCATGCCGCTTGTCTTGTTAATCATGACCCAACTATCCTTCACACACACACACACACACACACACACACACACACACGTGCAAATAGAAATCAAAGTGAGTAACCCTCCATACATCTGTAATGATGTAATGAATTATGAATGTGCTGCACCATTGTCTGTGGTGAAGGTGGAAAAGGCAATGCAGTGCCAACTTATGTGTCATATCTCAGAGCGGGGTGGCAGAAGGTTATTAAAACAATATTCATACCATTTAACTCTCTCCATGTGTACATGCAAACATTATCTTAATGTAAACATGAATGCTTGCATGATTTTTATCCAAATAGTGTAATTATGGGTGATTTATACACTATATACCACATGTTTTTATTGACTTTGTCACACTATGTGCACATGTCGGGTGTTGCTTTGCGTCAGGCCTCAGTAAGTGACAGGCAGGCCTGATGCCAACAACCATCCTGTTATTAACTGTCATTGTCGTCTTTTCCAGAAGGGCACTCAACAGTACAGGACACAGGACAGAACACATAAAAGACATGATGAACTTGGAGACTGCATGCCTCACCGCTCCTGTCTCAACTGTTGAGTCTGCGGGCCTTGTGTTCGTACAAGAAGTACGTCATTTTTCTCTGTAAAGTGCTGAAAGCATCACCGAAAGAGGAATGATATGACCTCTCCAGTGGTACTGAAAAACACACTCAACCCACAGATGAGTTCATACACAAAGAGTCCTGCAGTTCTTTACAGCGCCGACATAACAAGGCACTAACCATATATCTTGAAATATGAGAAAATCTTTTAAATATGAGCTATTATTGTTCATAATAAAGCTACACTGGGGAACATATGGGTGATGACATAATAATAAATAACATTAGGTTTATAGATGGTGTTAAGTTTAATGTCATAATATAAAATGCACTGTCCATACTCGCTGGTAGTTCTTAGCAAGAAATCAAGGCCAGGCTAAATGTTTGGATGTTTTTAAGCCATTATCTTGGTGTTTCGGTAACTTGTGTCATGCAGTTGTTGTCTTTTCAAGTGATCAGGATTAAATATATACAGAACCTTCAAGTCAAGTGTTTTCTCCAGCAGTGTCATTGGTGCAATAAATGAATTCCCTCTCACCCATTATGGGCTTCTTCTCTGTGTATCTTCCAAAAAGCATATTCAGATTTTTACTGAGGAATACTTTGTACAGTTGTATTGGTGAGTGTCATGCAGTTGTTGTCTTTTCAAGTGATCAGGATTAAATATATACAGAACCTTCAAGTCAAGTGTTTTCTCCAGCAGTGTCATTGGTGCAATAAATGAATTCCCTCTCACCCATTATGGGCTTCTTCTCTGTGTATCTTCCAAAAAGCATATTCAGATTTTTACTGAGGAATACTTTGTACAGTTGTATTGGTGAGTGTCGATGGCCATGTGTGGAGAGGAAGCTTTGCTCTGTGATGTCTGTGATCTTCTAAGAGCTTTTACCATCTCTATTTCCCAGAACAGACTTTAAAGGCTCCAATATCCAACAATTAGCAGATTCCTCACAGGGATACAAGAGTGTATCATTAATGTCCACAAAAACATTTTCGTCATCCACTGCAAACTGTATGTGAGTAACTTGATACTGATGCATGTTTTCGTGTTTTGCACATCCTGTCGTGGCACTGCATGTCCAATCATTTCAAAGCTCTTAGAACAAAGAAACATTTAAGTATGTAATTGCACAGGAATCTGCGCTAGTACAGTATATGATATGGCACACCAGGGGAGGATTCTACTCTAAACTGTGTGACGTATAAACAATATGATGTTTTTTTATACGAGCAAATCGATACCAATTCAAAACATGATTTATGAATGCAGGCAATTACAGAGAGTGTGCCAGACTTCATGCATGCTGCATGGCTTTGAGTAAAGACGAGCCATGGATCTTTTTTTTTTTTTTTTTTTTTTTTACATGGCAAAAGCCACGGATAAATCATAATTGGCTTGCAGTGAGTCACGCGCTGATGCTGGCTACTAGACTGGCTCTACAAATTGCGGTGGAGATGAACAGTGGTGCTGCGTTATGATGATGGCTTGCTTCTCTAACTTCCTGAAACGGGTCTCATCACAGGACACAGACAAACTCTCTGTCTCAGTTAACAGATCCTTTCACGCAGTGTCACACCTGCTGTGCTGTGTGTTGAATGGGCAGACGCATCCTATATGTCAGATCATGACATGATCACACACACACAGACACAGACGCACACACACACACAAACACTTTAGATTCCTCGGATGTGGATAAGAGGAAAGTCATCAAGTCCTTGACAGTTGCAAATTTTCCCGACAGACCTTCACACACACATGCATGCTCAGTGTCCGTCCCATCCTGATAATCATCGTCAGTGATAATGGCCTTGTTAATGAAGTGAGACGTGCTTGAGACCAGCGGCTGATGCAGCTGATGGTTATCAGTGGGTGGAGCCGTCGGTGGTGCAGTAATAAAGTCAATATTTCCTTGGACACACTGCTGAGACAGGGATGAGCTTTGCTATGTGCTTGCGCATTATGTGGGTTCTCTTAAGTGCAGTTTTGATTATGTGTCTGTGTGCATAAAGCAATAATCCTGCAGGTAATGGCTTAATAAACACATGGTGCACTATCTCTGTGTTTTCATGTGAATATCTAAAAGGGTGCATTACAAATGAGTTATCCCACACTACTTCCTGCAAGCAGCGACAAAGCATCATTCCACTAATGATAGCTTTTGACTAGGGCACAGCAAATTACAGCATTTAATAGTTACGGGAGATCACAGCAAGGCCGCTTGACCATTAGCCAACCTGCCAAACACACATCACACATATTAGCTCCCATCGTTGAAAAAAACACATTGAAGATGTTACCTTCCTTTTAATAGGCTGCAATATAATGGGATGCGGGTTTGGGCAATGTTCTGTAATGTGCCATTTATATGAGGCTCCATATTGAATCTCATTACATCTCATTCGCTGACAAGATTGCCAACAATGTTGGATGTCAGAAACTGTTTATGGGCATTCATCATAAAGGAGTCGATCAATGGTTTTATTAGACCCGGGCTTTAGGCAGATCCCACAAATTCAGCTCACGTCCTTTAATCCGGCGATGAAAACCCTTCAGGTGTGTCAGCGTGTCATATAATCAGCTCACGTTAAATTGGACTCAGGCTAATGTCACCTCGGTCTCAAAAGGGCGGGCTAATTACTGTCACCCGTCCTCTCATCCCCCAGGAGATGTGAGGTCTCAGAGATGGTCAAAAGAGCAAGAAACAACAAAGGCCGAAGAGTTTCAAAGAAGGAAACTGACTACTTTCATCATTCTAAAAATTAAAGGTGGAGGACAGACTTTTGGATCAGCCCTGATCCATCTGACAACTGATATATTGTATTTGAATTTTGCCAAACCTTGAGCATCACAGAGTTCCTGAAATGTCAAATTACATTGATAAATTGCACTAAAGTCCAAAAGAGGGCACAGAAGATCATTAATTTGCCTATCTGTGCATCTTGTGCATCACATCTATCCATCCATCTAAAAAATCAAACAATTTATCAATCAATCAATTAGTCCATCTATCAGTCTATCTACCTGTCTGTCTGTCTATGTAATGTTGGCTCTACAAGGTGACTGACAGATCCCCATCAATCATAAATTCCTCAATTTTCAAGCATTATGCACATTATGTGTCACCCAAAAAAGAGGGAGAGATGCATCATTCACCACATGCTTCGCTGTCTCCGTCAAACAGAACAAGCGTAGAATGTTAGAACGGAGTAAGAGAATATGGAAGAGGAGAGAGATGAAATGAAGAGAGGACTGTAAGAAGGGAAAAAAAGAGATGTGCACACCGACATAAAGCCCCCATTAATCACAGGGCTGTCCTGCACGCCTCATGTGACAAATGAAACAGAATAATGGTTTCCGTGAGGAGGAAAATATGGGATAGAACGGCCGTCATACAGTAACGACCCCCTCTACCCTTCCCTCATAGCCGGATATCAAATTAATACCAGCATTAGAAGCCTACTTAGAGTCTGAATTACCCTTTGCCACGCGGGCGTTTCCTAATGGATTAGACGACTGCATCTCATGTGACAGAATTTATATGACCTCATTTGCCTGTTGTTTTGGGTATTTTCAGCCAACACTGATGACTGCATGTGTTCTTCAAACCACAAGTAATGACAGTAACCAATAACTTATAGGCTGTACTTCACTTCATCGCAATTCACTGACTTGTGAGAGGTCTCAGGAGACACAAAGTGGATCTCAGTATTGATGATGTTATGCCTTTAGGCAAGAGGGGGAAAAAAAATCCACACCAAAGGAAAGATTGCTTTGAAATACTGCAGGGCTAAAAACCAAACAAGACAGGTAAGGTAAGGTTAAACCACCGCTGAACTTTACCTTTAAGGTTAAAAGTGGAAATGTAAGTGTTTTCCGCTGCAGCTGAATTCTTTTATTTGAAAATATGCTTTTATGGGACTGAGCATAATTATCTCCTTTGCACTGAAATTAGCTCAAGCCACATCTGAGGTCAAGCTACATATGATCACACCTGTGCTGATCTAAGACAGTATTGCATTACTTAGTTGCTTTAAAAAACATGACTAATCCAGCAATGCTCACTTGCTTGACTATTGGGACAGTTTGATGGCTGGTTGATGATAATCTGGGACCAGCCAGACCCTGATCCTCACCTCAACAGCACAATATATTGTATAGTATAAGGAGCTACAGGCTTTTATTTCCTTGCGCAACCCTGGGTTGCCTGAGGATGAATATATTACCTTGTACCTTACCCGTAATATTTGGCATGGTCGTCCTTTACCTGTATGTGGTGAGGCAAGAAATTCACGAGAGACGAGGTGGAAGCCAGTCATTCGCACTACACAAAGAATAACAAATCTGCCAACTCTTCCTCTGTTCGTATCATATCCAGCTGTTCAGGCCCACATCAAACCCCTGCATTTGTTCATAATTAATAGTCTGCTGCAATGTGGGACTTGGAGTGGAGGATACAATAAGGTCTAATTGTTTGGTTAAAACAAGAGGATGCTGTACTCAATGTGTTTGGAGTGGTGCATTACAAGGGCTAACACCATGGAAAGGTGGGTTGGTGGGTGGGCGGAGGGGGGGCACGGTGTAGAGATTGGACTTTCAATTGGATGAGAAAGTGAGAGATATTACTGTAGCCTCACACACAGTTCACAGCTCCCGGTTCTGCCCTTCCTAGGGGTTTTAGATGAAATGTCAGGATATTATGAGGTTCGATGAGGTGGAGAGACATATGTGTGTGTGTGTGTGCATCTGTTCACCTTGGTGTACGAACATAAAAGAGAAAGACCAAAGGTAATAGGTGCATGTGCGTTTATGCATAGAGTACAGTTATATGATCTGGTTAAATATATCACTCTGATTCTCCATGGAGTGTGTTGTGGAAGCTTTCATGTCTACATAGAGATGTGGGTGTATATGCGTGTAGATTTCTGTGCAGGTCTGTTTGTGTTATTGTGTGTGTGTGTTACTGTGTGTGTGTGTTCGTGCCCCAGCTTTGGTCAGGTCATGTAATATAGAGTTATTGTTCTCTGTGAGGTAAATACTAGAGATGGGAATAATCTAAGAGAGATTGCTTTTCAAACCGCCAACACTATCTCACCGAAAAGAGGTTAATTCTCTGAGTCAGGCTGATAAAAAAAAACCATATAGCTCTCTTTTCTCTCTCATTGTCTCTCCTATGTACTTTGGACGAAGTTACTGATCCTCGCACAAAAACATAAAATAAAGACAAAAAAAGACAACACGATAATGAGCCACGATGATGCTGCAAATGTCACAAAGTAAACAGCGTGCACATCCACATAGCTTCCCTCCGAGTGCTTCCTCGCACTCCCACAGAAGTCCATTAGCTGTCATTCGCTTTCTTTACAGTCATTCAGCTTTTGCACATGGCCTGTGGCAATGTGGAGCAGCTTGCTCCACATGAATAACAATATCTGATTATTCAGACAGAAGCCAAGTGACTCAGCTGTCTCTACTGTATTCTATCATCTCATCTCTTCCTTTCTTTTCTTTCTGCATTTTTTTTTGCGCATGCATATCTCTTCAACCATTTAGGGTATTTCTTTCCCTTTCGTTTATTCTATCTTTTGTCTTTCTCAATTATTAATCTCAAGGGTTTCAGCTCACATTGTTCATTTTCTCCATATCGTCTTGCTCTCCTTTCTCCCTCTGCCTGCCTTTTTTGTTTGTGTACGTTCTCTTATAGATGCGGCTAAGCTAACTTTGCCAATGGCCATGTCGGCTTGCTGTTGTGTGGGCGGGATCACAGAAGGATGAGGGGGAGTCCGCCACATTCATAGGACAGGTAGCACAGTAAAGTCAGTCTTGCTATTGAGACATAAAAATAAAGCCTGGGACGGCGTGCCCAAGGGACTGCCTTATCTGTTTCCACCTTAGAACACATTTAACCTCTAACTTGATATATTTAGACAAAACAGGCTTGTTCAGTTTTCTCTATTCCTACTTTAAAGTATGAATGGCTGACCAGACAAGAGAAATCATGAGTGCTTTAAAAGAAATAACAAGCCTTTTAAAATTAACCTTTTTTTTTTATAAAATCTATACCTTAAATAAATATTTCTCAAGATTTCAGGCCCAAGTGATATGAAACACCCTCAGTTACTGGTGGTAACAGCAGGTGTAGTCCAAGAATTATGGAGGGCAGCAAATGTTTTCTTTGAACTTCTCCGTTTCCAGTAGAGCCAAACAAACTCATGAGTTGAAGATGTCAGTCAAAACATCCATGGCCATGAGAAAAAGTAATCTACTTTCATGCTGCAAACACTGCAGGTGTTTGCAGCATGACAGAGCAGCAGGTGACAGAGCAGCGGGTAACTAAAGGAGCCAGTTACCTTGCTTAGAAGTTGGAGGAATGAAACCTGTTGACTACATTTCTTCTGAATCCGAGAGCTCACTGTTGCCGCTCTTTATTGTTACCTAAAATATTTAAGACCATCCGCAGTTTTAAAAAACATATTATGAAATGCAGAACATCCCCTATGTCCTATTTTACAGATACATTTTTAATGAATGATTTCTGTCAAGCAATCATGGAGACAAATACATTGCACACTGCAAGTGCTCTGCCACTCCGATGCTTTCAATACACACTAACGGCAGTAGGAAATGTTCGGTTTGCATTAGCAGGAACTTAATACAGCTCTGATACTGCTGAAGAGAGTGAACAGTAAACAGTGAGGCGGGGATCAATGAGATTACATTTCACAGTAGCAGAAACACTAGATTTCAAGCATGATTCATTTCCAGTGAATCTGCCACCAACAATGAAAACTATTACACAGAAAGAAAATACATTTAATGCCTATTACTGACAAATGGCAACCAGAAATAGTGCAAACACTGGGCTTGATTTCATAAAAGTCTTAATGATTATACATTTGAAAGGGGTATTTAGTGCTGAATATTTTAAATTCAAACAAAGAAAATAATTAAAAAAGTTTCACCACCAAGTGAAATATCAACAAATCAGGCTGTCCTCCAGTGCTGAGACAGAAATGGAAATCTACATGAAATGCCCGCCCTGTTCTCCTGACTGGCTTACATAAAAGCTCGATTAATTTAAATAAACTGACAGTAAGACAGCCCCACAGTCATGGTTTCTAAGAGGTAGCGCTCTTTGATAAGGAAATAAGCCCTAGAGGACTCCAAAGAGCTGTCCGAGTCAGCCCGTTTCAGATCTGGGAAAAGTGCACCTGAACAATAAAGGTTGGACTCTCACCAGAGTCAAACCAACCTCACATCAAAAGACCTCTGTCCTTTCCTTTGCCTTTCATTACCAGTCTTTCTCCTCTCCCTCTCCCTCACTTTCTATCACCTGAGGAGTAACCTCCCTGCCTTTTTTCTCTTTTCTCTTCATCAGTCAAGTCCTCTTCTTTCTCGCGGAATATAAACCCGTCTTTCCTCTGTCAATACTGTGAAGTAGGAAACTTATTTACTAGTATAACTGCAAAGACAGATAATCCCCCTATACTTTCAATGCGCACCCGCCCTCCTTCTATTTCTCTCTTAATGCCTGCTTTCACATCAGCCCCCCTTTAGTATTCCGTGTCTTTCATTTCACCTCCTCTGGAGCAGGAGACCTGGCGACCTGAAACATAAAGCTTTAATTGTGGTGATGGAGTGCCGCCCCTATGATGATAGGGGCCACACGAATCACTCTTGCAACAGGGTCACCGTGTTATTAGCAAATGAGGAGACGCTGGGGCACGAATTGCACAGCAACAGGGACCCAGCTATGCAGGTGTGTGAAGTTTCCAGTCCTGCAGGAGACTCACCAGGATAAAAACCTGTATTGTTAACAAGCAAGTATGTGCCTAATTAATAGAGGTATGATAACAAAGCTCTCCTGCTCTACCAAATGTTGTGCTCCAGTTCTGTGTCTTGGGGCTCTGTTTGATAATTACCCTGCTAATGAGAGAGAGGGAGCGGGGCAGATCAAATCAAAGCAGATAATAGGGGTTAAGTGAATTATGAAGACCAGAATGTCCCCCTGTATTCTCCTGATGCACTAATTACGACTCACCATACAAACCAACTCATAATCTCTATTGTTGCTGCTTTGTGCAACACAGGAGACGACAGAGAGACAAACAGGAGGATTAGGATCTATCAACAGGTGTCAAATTGCAAGCAAGAACATAAGATTTAAGAGGATTTTTCCTGGGATTTGACATGCTATATACCAGACATGCACCGTCCTCATGCTATGAAGGATATGTTCGGACATTCTGTGCAAAGTGTTCCCACAAAAGGGGACCTATGATCTAGGACTGTCACCGTGGATCAGGACCAGATGGCTGAGATCAGTAGCCGTGCAATTCCTCTGGAAAAAGCCATCAATAATGTAAAGGGCCCGAGAGATGAGATGAGTAGACTAAGCACTGTTGCATTAACCATGAGAGGGTCTCCCTCTTTTGTCTCCCTTTAGCTTACTTTTCATGGAAGATTTTTTAAAAAAAACAACTGATAGAAATCAGTCCAGGAAAAGGAGGACAGCAGGTGCTCTGGCTTCGTCGAAGGGCCGGGGATTGATTGGAGAAATGTAGGAGAGGCGGTGGGCACAGTCCGAGGCCCGGGCCAGGGGCCAGAAAGAGCGCAGCTGCACAGTTCTGCCCATGCTGGCCGGGTATGTGGCGAGGCGCCTCCATCTTGTGCTCTCTGTGTCTAACACGCTTGATCTGCCAAGTGCTCCTTTTTAATTAACTACTCCATACAGCCGCATAATTACTCCACTAAGCTTCCCTAATCAGTCGCTCGCTGGTGCATACCATATTTTTTTGCTCTTGTTCATTGTTCATTACCTGAATGCATCTCTAATGCAAAGCCAAGAGACATCTCAGGGCTGATTGTTTTGGGAGTGCAGGCCGGTCCAATGGCAGCACTGCCTATAAGTTTGGCACAAACTTGATACACGAGCCGTTTTGAGGCTGAGACAAACGGTGGCAAAATTATTTTTACGAGATGTTATTGTCTGAGAGGTGTTTACGTGCTGCACGCTCTGTTCCACAGTCGCTCCTGTTTGGAAGTATTCACCAGCTTGTGCAGGTTCATTCTCTATAATCAGGCAGCTGCATCGCAGTAAGGGAAGAGACATAATTGTATGCTTTCTTTTCCATTCAGCCCAATCCAGTGTGAAGTGTGAAAGTATCCACTGTTGTCTTGGTTACATCTTCCTTCTTGTCTTTTCTGCCTCTATAAATAACACTGAGGGGTCTGAACTCAGAGGAAGCCCCCGTCGGTATGAGTCAACAGTTGGAACACGGTATCGAGCATCAAGTAGCAAAAATGAATGGCAGAATGTAAAAAATGCCACTTGAAAGCAGATAAATTGAACATCATCACAATGATCCAGATTAGGAGCAAATTGGGATTAATTAGAACCATTAACCCTGTCAGTGTATCAATAATGAGGCTTAGTTAATGACCATAAACATGTAGTGTATTACAAAACAGACACATAAGACACTGACACAATGGCATGTGATTCTCATACTTGTGGCAGTGTGACCTTCTCTTAATCCGGTGCATGAGCAATTCGAAACTTGAAACAGAGCCGATACAGATTCCAGTGTCTTGCTGTTGATCCGGACTGGTTGGTAGGATTTAGCACAGAATTTTAACTGCAGCTCGTATTTAGTCATTCTGCTTTTAGTGTAGGTGTTGAAGGTTGAATGTGTTGTGCACAAACTGCACCTGTTTTCTGTGAAACGCAAACTAACTTGGAGGCAGATTCAGCAACAGGGTCCGGATAAGTTGACAAGGTGATATGACAACACATAATGTGTTAAAAGGTAGCTTGTCTTAAAGGCTAATAGATGTTATTTAGTTCAGTGTGTTAAAATCATCAGATTTTTTTCTGCATCTATTGGCTTCATTACATCGGAAAAAACATCTAGTGTGTGAAACAAAAAGTCGAATGACTAATTTTGTGCATTTTCAATTAGAAACTGCCTGCAAGAAGAAATCTTCATGACACTTATATCGTCCAGAACTGAAATGATAATTTAAATAACAGATTTTTTCATTTATTTTACAAAATGTTTAATGTCTAATACATTCTGAGGTCATATTTAAATGCAAATGGCAAATATCCACCGTTTTAGGGCTGAACAATACAGACTAAATCGAATTTGATTTTTTTGACAAAATACCTCAATATTCATGAAGCTCTTAAGTCACAGTATTATATACTGCTCAGCCCCAATTTCTAGATTTTCAAGTGATCATCTATGCAAGGTTTCAAAGTTCTTTAAAAGCACAAACAAATCTTTTGAGACTGTTTAGACTGTTCTCTGGACTAAACATGCTGTATATGTTAGCTTGGGCTTTAGGATATCATGGTCAGTATTTTAATTGAATATGACATTTAAAGAAGTCTAACCAAGAAAATATTCTGAATATTTATTAAAAATTAAAATAATTAGTAGTTGCAAGCCCCAATGTCACTGAAATACTTCTTTGAAAGGTGATAAATGACTTTGAACTATTCAAATATTAAATTATTTCCCAACCCTGCAGCTAATATGATACACATCCATTTCAAGTTGAAAAAACTAAATCGGAAAACTTATTTAAAATAGCTGTAAGCCTGCAGTTGATATTTCATCTAATTCACACTATTTCCTAGCATTTTTAAAACACAAAAACATGCAAGTGCATCAAGACTACAGTATATATATAATAAATAAAGTGTGAGACACAAACTGCATGAATTTTAGAGTCTAAAATCAATATGTGCTTGCATGGCAAAACAACCCCAGCATGAGACGAGTGAAAATGTGTTTGTGGGTGCACTCTTCTGTGGACACCAATAACGTTTGTTGTATATGCTATTTCTTCTGTCTTATGGCTCTTAAGTATGCAAGAATTTCCCTTACATGTGCTTTTCTTACATCTTACGTTGTTGCTGTTTTGCATGTTAAAACATTCAAAGCGACAATAAACAGCTAAACCTCAGCAGTTGCTGCACCCTGCAGATAGGCTGCTCCCATTTTTCCCTCTGAGAGTTGTAACTGCCTGTCTTGGATGGGTGGGTGATGTCACTGATGCTTTCCGGTGCACTGCTCCTGTAATGGAGTCAATTTAGCTCCATGCTGAGCCATTTCTGTCCAGCCTCACCCAATGAAGGACACATTAGTCCCCCCGCCCTCCATCCCACCGTCTCTCATTTCTTTCTCCCGTCTCACCCTTTCACTCGCTGCCGCTTCCTCTCATCTTTATTTCTTTAACGCCTCTCCTATTTTATACTGTACATGCTCACATTTGTGCATCACTTCATAAGTTTTTGCCACATCCCACCTCACCTATCCTGTCTGGAATAAATACGATAATGATAGGGCCATGGGGATATAAACATAATTATCTAACAGTCAACTGAAAACTGCAGCCTTGATTAAATGCTAATCAGCGGCACTGTGAGTAGTGATAGTGCTCTGAGAAATGTATACACCACACTCACGCATCCCTCATACGCATATCCCAGTAGCCTGACAGCGTATTTTCACATAAAGTAAACATCACTTTCATTGGGTTTTTCAGTTTCTTGGCAGCACTGTGGGAGTGTGTTGTGTTTAAACACCGCACTATCTGAGGCAAGCACTCCCGGTGCCTCCTTTGAAGCTGCTTCAACTTTAACCCCAAACAAGTTTCACATTCCCTCTGAACACTAAATAAAAAACACTCTATTTAAACCAGAAGCATCAACACAAGTTGCGTTCCATCTCTATGAAAGCCCCCATCACGGTCGTTCCCTCACCATCACCTTTCCGTATCTCCAGAAAGAAAGTGTGCGGTATTTTCCTTTTGCTCTGCTCCAACCAAGTTCCATGAGCTTATTAATACACATTCACACCCATCCGACCTCCAACTGCATCCGCTCCATCTCTGCCTCTTGCATGACCACACAAAGGAAGGATTAAGTTATCAGAATGAAAGTGTGATATCCATACTCTCGTGCTAAATTTGTCTTGTCACGGTGGAAACTGAACTTTAAATAGCTCACTCTACATTTATTTCAGATTAGTACCGGCACACGCACAGGCTCACCTGCTAATTTGCCTAGGATGTCATAAGCGGTGGCGTCAGATTAGGTGGTGTGATGACCCGCACTCTTGCTGCACGGGTCAGTGGGCTTGTCGATCAGAGTTTACTCTGGGATAGTGGCTTCATGCACACAATACAGGGCCACATTTAAATTATAGATGCAACCAACTCATGGTTGCATGCTAGCATAAACTGGTCAAGCTTCAGTTTTCATCCATGTCCAGACTTACCAAATATATATATTTAAGACTTTAAAGAAATTTAATAACACTTATTAAATAATGTTTTTGGTGTGAGGGAAGTTATCACTTTATTGTCATGTATTCCAGTGTAAAATGTCTAATGAGAAACATACTGTGTTGAACCAAGTCTAAAAAAATCCCCTAAAAGGGTTTCTGAGATGTTGCATTTACAAGAATGTGATGGCCATAAGGTCACTGTTACCTTGACCTTTGACCTTTTGCCACCAAAATCTAATCACATCATCCTTATGTCTGAGCGAATTTTTTTTTAAAGGCATTTTGAAGATATTGTATTTACAAAAATGTGTACAGACAGACTTAAAAAACCTTTCCTCCACCCACAGCTGCTGCCAGCAATGGACATTAAAAACACAATAAGTTTCAATCTGAATTTGTTGAGAGAAAATGATGGGTTGCAATTGCATGAAATATTAAGTAGCTCTAAGTATAAACGTAAAACAGTATTTGGGATGATAAAGGTTCAGGGCACTGTCCTCCACAGGGGAGAAGTAAAAGGCAGGGCAGATTTCTCTGCTGGGTAGAGGAGCAGAGGATGGTGGGTGGATGTGTGGGTGGAAGCAAATAGAGGCCAGAAAAAAAAAAAGGCTTGGCATCAAGGAAATAAAAAAGAAGAGAAAAACACATAAAGTAGCAGGTTGGAAAGATAAAGAAATAAATGAGAGGAATAAAAATAACATTTAAAAAAAAGTGATGTTTTATGGCATCAATAAAGGTGTGAACAGGGTGCAGGTGGAGCAGATCTCTGCCCCACATTCCTGATTGTTTACGTCCTGACGTGCAGACAGCTCAAGTATCCCAGTCCTGAAGAATCTGACACCTTATCTTTGCTCTGTTTGCACTACTCGACATTATGCTGCGTTATATTTTCAGCCCAGTCAGCTGAATGCAAATGTATCTCATATATATGTGTATAAACAGAGATATGAGGTAATATCTGCGCTGTGAACCTCAAAATAACAGAGACCATAAAGCCAGTTGGGTGGATAGGGTTCAAAAAAGAGGAAGACACTTAACATCGGAGATAACTGTAGACTCACAAATGCACAGACTTTTTACTACTGTGCTCCTGTACAAACCGAAAGAGGAACATGTGGTTTCTTGAAGGTGCAGGCTGAACACAAAACATTTACCTTAATCTAAAGTGGCCAAGGGAGGGAGAGAGAGAGCGAGAGGCCCGCTAACATCGCCAAACACAACATTATTTCATTTGACAGCAATATTGATGAAACTCTTAGATCGAACCAAACATAAAATAAATAGAGTCAGGAAATTATTTAGGGACTATTGATCGTGCCTCAGTAGTGTGTTTTTCTCCCATGTTCAGTCTTCAATGTGGCCTAGCAACAAACACTCGGTGAGCTGGCTGCAGTTGCAAGCAAGCAAGCAAGCAGGAGGAGGAGAGGAGACAAGCCCTGAAGCTATCAGTAAAAATCTTGTGGAAAGGAGCCACGTCCCTGTTACGGTCACAGAGTCGCAACCTTAACCAAAGCTCCCTCCCTGTGAAGCTGTGTCTACTGCACTTCCTTATAATGTGCTTTTATCCCTCCAACTGCTGCAGTCTGTTAAACTGTAGCTCACCTCTCCTTCTCTCTCTCTCTCTCTCTCTCTCTCTCTCTCTCTCTCACTCTCTCTCTCTGCTCATGGTATTTCCCAGTCCTTGCTCTTTCATTTTCTTGAGCCAAAACTCCCTGCTACTGTCTGCAAGCACTTTGTTGCAATTCAAGCAAATGTCCTGGCTATCAATATTTCATATAAAAGTACATCTCCCTTACTATGCTCTCCTTCACTGGTGCTACCACATACTGTACAAATGATTGCTTCCTCTGTGCACAGAGCAGATATCTCCAGCTGATAAGATTGGAGATTTCATTATCATACTATTCAAGTTCATAAAAAAAAGCAGTCTCAGCAAACTGTTCACTCAACCAGAGCTCATGTTTAATCTAAAAGACAAAGAACTGGAGGGAAATTTGTTTGACATTTACTATCAAGATCCAGTTTGATGTATTCTTGTGAACGGAGCTCCACGCTTGCTGCAGAGCACCTGAACTGCAACGTGCTTTGCATGATGCTGTCCATGCAATGTTCTACATGGCTGGCTACAGTGTGCTGCATATGCACTCCTACACAGACACACACATACTCACATACATGAATACTATACACACATGCATGCACTGTGCACTAATGTAATCTGCGGGCTGTGTACACTGCATATTTCAGTCCGAGGCTCCGTGGGGACCGACAGTCCTATAGAGTCCTATAGACCGTATCCAGCCTCTAGGCTGGCCACCTGAAAAACAGGCAGAAATGTGGGCACACGTGCATATAAACACACGCACTATAACATACACATAGTCAAATAAAAATGGACATGCATGTATACGCACATCCTCAAACACATCTGTGAGTTTGTTGCCAGAACACTTCTATCAGCAGAAAGAATTTTGAACAGTTCTCCAAAATGCAGACACAGAAGTGAGTAAAATATTGTTATTGCCAAAAACAGTATCTTGAAGGTCCACTTTTTAAGTTTGCTTAGGGTGTGGAAAAGTTGAGGCAACTCAAATGCTTGCTTTAGGGTTAGAGGAGAAGGAGGTTACATTGAAAATTTCATTGTTTATCTGTGTTGGGATTCAAATTTTGCTCTCCAGGATGATAGTTGATACGGCTATGGTATTAGGAAATCATTGTCTATTTTTAAATCCAGCAGATACGATAAGCATTTCTGTACTTAGGAGTCTTGTTTCAAAGGGCCCAACAAATGTAAGTCCAACATCCACTCTCCTTTCAAATCTGTTTTGGTATACATTAACTTCTGGAGGCAATACCTGCCTCTTTAACTGCTAAATAGGGCCATTGGTTTATATATTCTGTTTGAGAGTATAAGCTGTGCCAAACTGAACCAAACAATGACTCCTGACCCAGCCTGCTGCAGCAATGTTAATAAGAGCAGTGAGAGTGAACCAGTAAAAATAAAGTTGTGGGCCATTAAAACCAAAACAGTAAGTTAAAAGATGCTAAAATGTGCTGCAGAGTTGAGAGAAACTATTAAATTGAGTGATAATTGTAAGTTTGTTACCACAGGCGGCATTAGGAGAATATTAATTAAAACCCCTTTAATTTATGAAAAACTATTTTTTGGTTCATGTCCACATATCTGTTCCCCTCCCTTTTCCGATTTTATTTTCTTTTTCAAAGTGGGGACTCAGAAGCCAATTGTCCAGATTAAGCTGTGAACCCATCAATCCACAGTGTCCCTCAACAACTCTAACCCTCCCCCAAAGCCTTTGCTCTGCCGTCTATCAGACAAGCTAAACAGACAACCACTTTAATGAGCCCACCTTTGGCCCTGTTTAGCCTTAATCTGATACATGCTATCAATGCCTAATTGATTTGCCATCGTCATGAGCGTGTGATTTACTGCGATGACAGGCAGGCAGGCAGGCCGGACGGCGCAGTTGACACAATGTCACAGGACAGTTAATTTCTGTCCTCAGACTCTGCAGTGTCGTCAGAGGGGATTAGGGAGGCAGCACATCAGGTTGGGGGCGTGTCAGCTTGTCTGTCAGACGGACAGGAGGCTGGATTTATACCTCTGAGTGCCAGAGTTAATCCCAGCAAGAAGACACACTTGGGTTTTCAATTAGAAAAGAGTAATTTGTGGAATATTCTTGTATCCAGTAGGACAAATTAAACTGAAAAATGTCAAAATGAACTATTTAACCATGCACAATTGGTAAACACTGTTAACTTAATATTTATCAAACTTTTAAACTATTAAATATAAACATCATTCTTCGGTCACAACTTTCTAATGCCGGTGTGCTGCTTCTCCGGACACATTCCTCTAACTCTGAGGAGATCCATCGGCTGTATAAACCTGCAAATCTGGCAGTAAACTTGCAGAAATTAGAGCAAAGTAAAGATGTGAATCTTAAGTGAAGGAAAAATGAAAAAAAAAAATCACAAGTAAAAAAGAAAAAAAACTAGATACATTTTAATATTTTGATGAATATTCCCCTGTATTTGTACTGCTGCCTAAGAACGGGAGTTTTTCCAGTGATTTTTTTTGTCTTTTATCTGTCGTGTTTGAATATTCCTTAGCCTGCCTGTGCATTATAAATGTGTGTGTGCATACACTTCATGCTTGAGATTGCTTGAAAAAAAATTAAAATGCCCCCCGAGATGTTCATACCCGTACATACACAGCCAAAAGGTCACCCTGGAAGTACGTCACTTCAAAAAAATCCACATTTTCCTGGCTGAGTTTAACAAAGATTAAAAAGGGGTTTCATCAGCAGTGACATGTGAAGAAAGGGAATAAATACATATTGAAGTAATAACAGAGGAGATGAATCATGCAACCAAGGGTGGATGAATCACTGCCTTAGCCGATTTAATGCTTCACATTATAATCCGCATTAGCCTTTGCCCATTCACAATGCAGCTATATGTTTAAATGAGACCTCCTAATCTCTGCCCGTATTCCCCCAGAGTGACTATGAGAGAAAATCTAGATTTTTCGGGTTTTATTCTCCGCATAATTACACATAGTTGTTTACTCAGTGTGTTGTTATGGGGCTGGACTGGCTTCATTGTTGGTATTTTTAGAAATGAGCTTTACATCCACAGTACCTTTAAGTGTTAAGCAGTTTTAATACTAAGCTTTATGGTGTCTATCTGCGCCATACGATGACTTTTATCGCAACATTAATGCAGGTTGAAAGCAGCATTAGTGTGATCCACGTAGAGCAAGAACACATACTTTCTAATGGAGGAGGCAGCCACTGAAAAAAAGGCGAGAATAGCAGAACTGGGAATGTGACAAAGACTGGTGCTACTTTGCCTTGTATCAACCGTCATCCATCAACATTAGTATTGTTATTTGCTCTCAGACACCACATTCAATACCTTGGAACAGGGGAGGAAAACTAGGGATGCTTAACAGTGCTAGGTGGCCTTTAGTTACTGTCACCCTACTTAAGGGGGATTTATTGCAAAACAAGTATTAAAAATCTTTAGATGGGTCAGTGCCAGCAACAGTGGCCAGCAGCGGTAAGTCCGGTGCTCCTGCAGGGCACAACTCAGACTCCTAGTGGGTTTGGCTGATTTGTATGCCAGCATGCATCACAAATTAAATA
>JAPZDY010000013.1:10543523-10559675 GCA_029783645.1 Ctenochaetus hawaiiensis | reverse complement strand
CAAATCAGGGTGGAGTATCATAAAAGTTTATTAGTTTCATAAGACAGAGTGTCTGGAAAGAAGGCAGCGATGAGATTTGAGGAAAAGACAAGTTATTTGGGAACAAAGGTGGAAGATCAGAGGACACAAGGGTAAGATGAAGGGCAGGCAGGAGGAGGTGAAGAGGTATATTTCACACAAGAGATGTGGATAATCAAGGCGGGTTATAAAGAGAATCAACTTAACAGTGAGTCACTGTGGGTGAATCACAAACAAAGATAAAGAAAAGAGCTGAGATGCTGTCAAAGTTGCACCAAGTTCAGAAAAAAATAAATATAAGAATCAAGTCATAAATACACAGTGTCTGCTCAGGCTGGGGGAGGGAAACAGCAAATATCAGACACAAGCATGTAAAAGCAGCAGACATAGAGTACTTGTCCAAAGGTGTGTCTTGTTTGGCACTTAGCACTGCATGTACATACTATGCAGCCTTGTACTCTGAAATACAAAGAGACAGGTGGGCCTTTCAGCACAGCGGTCAATACCTGAGAATCATCCTATCGATTGGCAAGGCTTCAACCAAATGTCAACACCCAACAGACCAAAATCCGCCCTGATGCTGCTGTGACGGAGGAGAGATCTCTCTTTCACTGGCAGTGCCACGGAAAAACAAAAAGAAAACCAGTCTGAAAACACTTCAGAAGAGGCCCAGATTTATGATCCTTTTTTAGCTGCAAAGACACTCACACACACACACACACATACACACACACCTATTACTTAATGTTCACAGGCAGGAGAGCAGACCCACATAACTGCACATACACTAGAGACAACCAGAAGGTAGCTTGACCTTTCAGGCAACCTTTCAGACAACCTTTGGTCCACTGCTTGGCTTCATGACATTGACACGAGTCACATGGTCTTCGTCCCTGGTTGCCCTCTGGCCAGACGGGTTCTTCCCTCCAATGGCACTAAGCTGATTATAATCACACCAGGGGGCTGAAGGACTGTATCAATGTCTCTTGTCACCTCGGCTGACTGGACATGGATGGGCAGTTCCAGCCGGGGGCACATTTAGTGATGTGTTTGACGGATTTACCAGTTCTGTGAATGGCTTGGTTGAAAACTCAGTGGCATATGAAGCGTGTAATAAATATAACATGTGAGGCTATTCATCTCTGTCTAATGTGTAACACACTAGCTGCTAGGGGGATTAAAGCTGTGACCTTTAGGTTACAGGGGGGTTTCTGTTGCTGCTGCTTTGAGGAAGTGGATTAAATTTAGTAACTTCATCAAAGTTCTGATAAATATTTTTTTCCTTGAAATTACTGCAAAAATAATATGCTAGTGTTTAAACGGCAGGTCCATTTTTTTCATCTTTTAAGGATTTTTAAAAGATGGAAAACAAAGCTAAGTGGCCACAGCCATGCCAGCAGCGTTGTGAGGCTGCAGGCACAGCTAAATGCTAATGTCAGCATGCTAAGATCCTCATGATGAAAATGCTAAGGTGTTGAGGTTAAGCATGTATGTTGACCATGTTCATCATTTTTGTTCAGCATGTTTAGAATGCTAACATTTGCCAAGTAGCAGTAAACATAAAGTACAGCTGGAATCAGTGCAAAATGCCTTTGGTTTTGCGGGTATTTGGATGTTAAATTTGACTTGTTGGTGCCACTAAATAAAAAAACAAGTGAATCACCAAAGTTTTTTCATACTCTGGATGTAACGGATATCAGTTGTTGAGTTTCCCAAACGGATCAAAGTGGTGGACCAACAAACAGACTATCATTGCAATCCTTGAAGCAGTGTCTAAAAAAGACTCTGGCACACATCTGAAAAAAAAAGTTCAAACGATGAAACCCTTGAAACAAGCAGAAATATCTCCTGCCAGAGGCATAAATTGTTAACTATTGCATTTAAGTTTTTATGACTGAATATGAGAATACAGTATTCCGGATGAACTTTTTGCAGAGTGGAGGTCAGATACAGGAAAACTGAAATTTAAGGTGCATTAAAGTATTTGAAGCAAGGCAGAGTTACTGTGGTCAGCACAGAGGATCTCCCGTGGCTCAGCAGAACACACGGGAGGCCACACACAACAAAGAGCAGGAGATATAATAATTTCTTCTGTCACTTCCTGGGGTGCAGGGAGACAGCAAACAGCTGGCAGCGCAGCCTATAGTGACGCCAAAGGCTTGATGACACTAGAGGAAAGCAGAGCGAATAAGGAGCGTAAGACGGTATATGAAAATGGAGGTGGTCCAGCAGAGGAGCTAAAATTGGAAAAAGACAGGACAAGCTTAAAAACAAGGGAAAAGGAAGAGGAGGAGGTGGTGATGAGAGGGAAATGTGAGGAAGTGTGTTTGCTCAATCATCATAACTTGTGCCTCTTCACACAGTATCAGTGAGGAAATGGCTAACAAGCTGCCTCAACCCTTTTCAACCTCCTGATCTGCGTTATCTGTCTCTTTTCTCTTTTACATCCTCGGAGGCTCCTTCATTGAGCAGAGGTTTTTAATTAATCTCCTCTGTCCTACACAGCCATGTCCCTGTTATGGGGCTGATGCTCCGGAGACCCTCTGATTGGCCTTGAGAGCCGGGCCGTGAGAAAGGCAGAGGCGCCATTTCTCCTCTACTTTTTTTTTCTCCACTCAACACAAAGCCAACTTTCTCTCTAATTCCTCAGTATCAAGCACAGAATACAAGATTATCGCATCTTTGTGCAATTAAAGTAAATATTATGCTCATCTTATCACAGCAGCAAGCCCACTGAAAACGACTGTGCGAACACGTTTAAACTCTCACTGCAGAATGGAAGGCAATTTCGGTGTCAGTGAGAACTATTAAAGCATTTGGCAGAAATGAGACAAACAGAGAGTCACAGGAAGAATAAAATCATGCAGGAAAGAAAGCATGCAATCTGACGGCAGGGCTCAGTCAGCGAGACCTGAGCTGTATGGCACAAGTATTTTCCTTACATTTGCATTTGGGGTTGGCTGTGGGGGCTGTGGTACCAGCTGCTCTGCCTCTCACACAGCCTGTATAGAGATGAATTGCTCCCTGGGTGTCGATAAGTCATGATGGCACACCAGGGTCACCATGGAAACTACACAAACACGGCATTTCCGAGGAAACAAGTTAAATGAAGTTGATTACATGTTCCTTTTTTTTCCCTTTCAAGAGCTCCGCTGAGGCTTTTTCTTGGTCAGGGGATGCTGCCTGCAAAGGATATCCCTTTTGTTAGTGAGGATTCTCAATATGCATCACTTGGTTTTGATTCTCCTCCAGTCATTTTTCAAGGTGTCTGGACTGTTTTTGCATTTTATTGCACATAGAAACACTCAGTTCCAGTGTATGCAGAAGCAGCAGAGCACTACTGTGCTGCAGCTGCGAAAGCACAAAGGAAGTGGAGACACCTGAAGACGCACTTCTCTGACCAGTGGTACTGAATCATAAATATGACTGATATAGAGCCAAAAGTAAAAACACCACGATGAATACCAATGCACTCTCATATCACTGCATCCAAGATGGAGTGGTGAGCCGGATCGCAATTCAGCTTCACTCTATGAGTAAATAAAGACAGAAAGGTAGAGGGGAAAGAGAAAACACTGCATGGTGGATGAGAGGGCACAGGAAATCTGCTTTATATGAGGAAAGGGAGGACTGTATGGAGCTAGTGATGAAAAGCAAATATAAAGGAAGGCTATGAAAGCAGCCGAGTTGGTAAACAAGGACTGGAGAAAGGATGAAGGCTATTGAAAGAGAGACAGCGTTGGGAGAGTAAGAGAGACAACAGCGTGACACTCACTGTGTTGTGGCACCCACAGAAGGCTGGCTCAGCAGAATTTGAAGGTGTGTGTGTGTGTGTGTGTTTCTGCATACAGGCACATCCGTTTGTGTGCTGGAATAATATGTGTGTTATTGTATGTGTGTGCAGAGATGTGGAAAACTAACTGAGAGCTCTGAGTACATGGTGTGTTTTTGTGTGTGAAGGGGGTTCACTGAAGCACGTAATAGAGACTTGGTGTTCTTGCGTTTAGAATAGGGGCTCTTCCACCCTCTGTCCCCTCTCCAGCTGCCCGTAATTCTGGTGCCTTCTTGGACGAGGAAAACAGCAGAAGACAGGGCGAGCAAACCTCAAAAACAGGCAGCAAGCGGGAGGACAGGAAGGAGATAAGGGAGGCAGGAGGAGGAAGGAACACATTAGCCTCTTACCCAGAGTGTCACTCAAGCTGGCAGTGCCAACCAGTGCTGCCGCTAGCTGCTGGTCCACAGCCACTCCCAGCCTTCAGTGGGATTTATGTCTCGCTCTGATGGTGCTCATACCTGAGGCTTTTTGCCAATTAACATTTCCTGGACTTCTTGCAGGCTGAACATGCGTCATAATTGCATAATAAGAAACGACAGTGTTGGGGAAAAACTAACGATGCTTATTCAAAGGTGCCATAATCAATATTTCCCTATTAACAACAGATTGCATGAGAACCCTCTTGCTATCAGAGGGTTTACTCATGAAGAGAAATAACTTGCAACTAGCATCTGTTTATGTATTGTTCTGGTTTTATCACCCAAACTTTACCATTTTGATGCACTCTAGTTTCTCACTCAGCTGCAGAGACAGCTGTTTTCTGTCCAAATGGCAAACAGAAAAGGTTGGTGTCAAGTTAATGATCACAGTGAAAAATTTAGATGCTAAAGAGCTATATATTTTCTCAGGAGTTGGGGAAGACCAAAACAGAACTAAAAGGAGAGCACATATAAGACCAACACCGATAGAAGATAAACACAAATTTAAATGCTAATATGGCTCCATTTCTACTCAATCTGTGAATTGAAAATTGTCTGCTAACAAGTTAGCCATGTCAACTCAGAGCATCATGATATGACAGATAGAGGAAGTAACTTAAAGTATAAGCTGAGGATAGATCAATATTAAACTTTCATATGTGCAAATAATGTTGTTGAACAAGAATCAAATTTGATTTATCATTCTAACTGTTTATCGAGGCAAAATGCAAAACATATGCTAATTCTGACTCCAGAAAGGTGAAGTATTGCTCCCTTTTTCTGTGCCATGACATAATAAATTTAATATATCTTTATGGATTTGGACTGCTGGTCGCACAAAACAAGCAGTTTAAAGATCTCACCTCTGGGAAATTAGCATCTTATACACAACGTGAAAAAACATGAGAAGGATTGATTATGAAAATAATCCCTAGTAGCAGCCCTTCTCATAACACATTTGCTCCCTTAGGAAATGTGAGGGTGTATTCTGGGGATGACAGCAGAATTACTAATGAGACTTCAGCCATCAGGCCTCTCACACCATCTGGCCACTCATTAGCCCTGGCTTGTATTGGCCATGTTGTTTATACTAGACTTGTGTTAAAGTGAGTTTCACTTGTTCCCCTGAATCCAGTTTCACCTGTTGTTCTCTCCCTTCTCTATTCTTTTAACTGTGCCAGTTATAAAGTGTATAATAGTCACGCCTCATTCATAATGTCTCCATTGAATCCCGTGCATGGTCAAGAGCAGTCAGCCAGAAGAAAGGCCAGTGGGCTCTGCTGGGACACCATTGCCACTGAGTTGCATCTGTAATTCCTATGCATGCAAGTTTCCACTTGCAGTCATGAAAATGGAACAAAGCAGCAGTGGGTTAGTTGTGCAAAACAAAGGAAAATGAGAAAAAAGGACGTAGGTGTGTTTTGCAGTTACTGCACACACTAATCATTGAGTATTTCTGAAATAATTAAACCGTACAAGAGTGTGATTTCAACAAATCAATTTTAAGGCCTGTTCAGGAGCACTGAAACAGTCTCTTGCTTTATTTAGAACAACTTCCTTTTCCTCAATTCAAATGTTCTCTTTTAGCCCTGCAGGTAAGATTCACAGATAAAACACCATAATTCAATGTATCAGTGAAGGGCTGCAGCTTGCTCACTTCATTTTAAACATGACATGGGAATACCTCTGCGTTTCAAACTAAATGAGATTCAGACAGCCTCTTAACAGTGTCAGATAATCTGATGAAATTTAAAAAAAAATACATTTGTGAGATGAACTCTTGTGCATCAACACTATTAGCAGAAATCAAAAATCAAATGCTGTCACAGCATAAATGTAAACCAACTGAATAAAACATAAACACATGCGATGCTAAGAATCAAACTATGAGAGGCATTTTCATAGATAGACACAGCGGTCAACTGAGGGAGCCACCTAAAACAGACGTCACAATCCTAGTAAACATGCAGTTCGACTGTTATGAAGGTTGATATTTGCTCCTTAGTAACACAACTATAAATTCAAACGGCACTAACACAACTGTGGAAAGGGGACAGTGCTCTATCAGCTGCTTTCACCAATCATGCAGTTTGTTGTCCATTTGAGGTAATTCCTGTTTAGAGAGAGTAAATAGCAGAACTAACTAGTGGATATTCACTGTATATACAGTCCAACAAATCAGCCACTTCTCATGAAAACAATAGACGATGTGCTTACAGATGTTTTCAACAAATGAAGCGGCTACAGCACACGAGTTAGCCTATAAAACTGACACCAGAGTGCATTTTGCAGGAGAATGAATTGAAATTGCTGCTTGTTAGTTAGCAAGTACAGAGTCTGTGCCCTTATGAAGCTTCAACTGTCCTTTTAACCCCAATGCTGTATATCTGCAGACATTAATTAAATCATTTGAGAGGTCATTTAAACTTAAAGTAAACCATATGTTGCCGGTGACGTATGGCAGAAGAAGGAGACAGAACAGGACTGGGTTAAAAACACAAATGATAAATGCTGCTTCCTCCGGCCAGCAGGGACTATAAGAACTCATGCCACTTATAATCTAGGAGGTTCACTCTTATCTGATTATGATTGCGGGGTAAAGAGGATTTAGGTGCTGGTGCCTAAATGCTAGGCTGTACTGATTAGAAGCCCGGTGGAAGGCTTATGTAACTATAGGAGACTGCAGGGTAAGAGGGGGCGGCGGTGTTCCTCCTAAACGATAAAGTCGTCTCCTGTAACACATCCAATGATTTCCTAAAGGCCAAATAAGACAAGATAGTGCAACACAAACTCCTACAGGTTAGAGTTATTATCAGCCACTCTGCCTCTTTCATAGAGGCATCACCTTGAGAGAATAACTGACTTAAAGTCATTGAGACGAGCTTATGAATATAATTGGAGACTCACATCATCAAAATCTGATTTCAGCAGTCAAGGTCAGTACCCGTTGGGCAGGCTTTTCACAAAATAAGCAAAAAGTGCCCAACAAGATGGGAACCTTTCTTCCATAAAACGCCAATGTCTATTGATTTAACCCCCTGAAGTCTGGCCACAATCCATGCAGAGATGAAAGGATGAAGAGTCAAGCCGGACTGCTGTTTGAATATGGAACATAATCTAGAGAACCTTTTACGTAATGCTGACTTAAGGCTTCTCCCTAACTTTCCCTATCCTTACCTCCCAACATCTTTTGACTTTCAACTACTAATTCACCCAAAAGGCCAAATGCCTGCTTCAGTGCTGCAACAGACGGATGGATGGTAAGCGGCTGTCTGCAGTGATCTGAAACAACAGGCAGCTGTGGACTTACAGCAAAACTGTGTGCTAATTGAATTTGCTCCTGTCACACTTAAAGCCACCAATTCATTCTGTCACCACTGTTGTGTCACATATCCTTGTCTGTGTGTATTCGTCAACAAAATTATGTATTGTGCATTTGTGGCTGCACTGCATGTAGGCAGATGAATATGACAAAACTGACATTCACAAAGATTTCTACAGCTTCCTCACATTGTGTCATCATCACCATCAGTGTCTGTTGGTGGACTGACTGTGGCTGCTCCCAAGCGTGGGAGGACCAAACAGCACAAGTCTGCACCCATGCAGGCCCATTGCTTAGCATTACCACAAGCTAGACTAGATTATTAGATAAAGAAAAGAATGATGGTGCACATCCACATTAGGAGCAAGCACAGGGCTAGACGTGGCTGATGTAGGGAGGGGGCGGGGGTAGAAAACCCAACTCGAAATGTCTGGCAGTAGAAACATTGATCTCTTTAAAATGCTTTGAATCCTTGGCTGTTATTTTCCAGAGCTGCCTAGACTGAATGGACTCTAAAGCGAAAAAAAACCCTACACATGGGAATGTAATCTCTCTTAAGACATTATTAATATTCTGAATAGCTTTGCATGAACACAAATCAAAGTAAAAAAATACTGCTCTTGCACGCTATACTTTATTAAAAGTGAGCACTGAAGGCATCCATGTAACAACTAATGGCATTCATTTATGATACCAGGAGCACAACCTGACTCATATGTTAATGTTGAAGCTCTCGCTAAATCACTGGCTGTGCAGCAAGCAGTCGGCGAGATCCTGAAATTTATTATACTCTTTCTGCATATCCTGGTGCTCATCTAAACATCACACTATATGCAACCACGGCTTCCAATCACATTTCCCGTCACGCTGACAAAAGATACTTTCAGTGGAAATACAACGGCAGATGACAAACTGCATTTACAAGTTAGATGCACAAAGACCTGTCTCTGCAGGGAATCATTATCCATAATGCTGACACATTTGCACAGGGAAATGTAAAAGCAAAAGTCAGACTCCTTACAGCAATCCAGCAATTTGGGTATGGCTTCCTCAGGCTTCCTCCAATGAGCTTGTGCTAAGTGTATTTGCTGCACAATAACACCCATGACTCATTACAAACAAAAGAGGGTCAGGGCAGCACAAATCCTTCTGGCTCAATATCAAGGATGACACGTTCTACTGGATTAATAGAAACGATAGCCTAAAGTAAGGAAACAATGGCGAAACCCATTTAATATTAATTCTTTTTAGTCAGGATTTCCACTATAATCTTATAAAATTTATAGCAAATGACAGTTTGTTTTACCACAACTGTAGTGATATTCAAGCAGGGGTGTAACACCAAGCAAAGAGGCCACTGATTTGTTGACGGATATTGATTTAAACTTTGGAAGGATTGGTGATCATAAAATTTTATTGTCAATAAAGTTTCCAAAGTACAAGGCAGTTGTAAAATAATCCAGGTTCAAGCCTTTGCAGGTGAACATGTACAGTACAAGGGCTTGCTCACCTGTGAAAAACCAAGCACCAGATAGAACTGGACACATGATAACTCCTTGATCCTTCCTTCTGCTCCGTATCCTCCTTTTCATGAGACAAGGCACTCAACCAAAAGTCACGCAGTAACACAGAGAGGCCACTGCATTAGCCCGTGTCCTCTTTGTTTTGACCACTGCATTCATTATTCATTGGGAAAGGTTTGCAAAGATCCAGCTCAGCATCCTGAGGCATAGCTTACATGACTGCATCTCTTACATCACTCTCTCTCTCTCTCTCTCTCTGTGTCTTAGGGTTTTCCTCTGTCACTATCTTCCCGTCACCTCGCTTCCCTCACTTGTGGCTTTCTCCACACACAACTCCGCCGCTTTCTCTAACCATTTTTCCTTCAGATTTGTTTCCGCCTTTTCTATTCTGCAAGGGCCCTTGCACTGCTGTTATTGCTAATGAATCTAATCCTAGCTTGATTGACTCTGCTGAAAAGGTCATTCCTCTCATGCTTAACCTTTATTTAAGGGCAGAGAGGGCCATAGGTGCCACAAAGTAGCACACTGGGCTCTGTTGAGGCAGTGTAACAGAAGTAAGTGAGGGAGAGAATGAAAGAAGAAAAGAGACAGAGAGGGAGAGAGAATATGTGTATGCCTGGAGACTCTGTGATTGCATTTGACAAAGAGCTCAGGTTGCTTGGTATAAAAGCACATGACTGTGTATCAGCCTAGTCATGCCATTTCCCTGGGTCAAGGGCTTTCGAGGGTTCTCACCGAACAGTCCATGCCCCGTAAAAAGGCTCCCCTGACCTCGGGGAGCTGCTATCTGACAGTGGAGCAGCCCTGGTGGTCTAATTCAAAATATACTTTCAGCTGCGGATAACCTCTGAGTCATGTTCAAGTTCTCCTTGTAGAGCACTCAGCAGAACGTCAATGCAACTCAAATTAGGGTGGGATTTCCATTTAAGGGTTTCACAGGCTTCCCCCACATGATAGAGAACAGGTCAGCAATACAGGGAGACGTGTCCAGAGACTGAGGGAGCCTGCTAAGGAGGTAAATCACTCTAAATATCACACAGCGAATCAAATTACCCCACTGCTGCCACATGAGTTTGCCTTAAATTAGATATTGGCAGTCTCTTGATAATTGACTCTTATAATATACAGCCTCCCCGTTGGAGGCTGAATACAGTTATTAAGCTGATGCAGGATCCTTGTCAATCACAAATCACTAGTTGATTCACGGAAAACAAGCCATGCACAGCAATACAGGAAGGAACCTCGAGCAGTTAGTGTCATTTTTAAAGCTGCTTATAAATTTTGCACAAGCTATGAAATCGAATCTAGCATGATTTCCAAACTGTCTCCGACAAAAGGAAACATTCTTTTTCGAGGTAAAGAGGACACAACGATGAACCACAATGCACATAAAATCAATGAGGAGCTGCATTTCTCACGCGAGGGGATGATGTTTCTTTGGTCACACACATGCAGTGCTCTGTGTTTATGATCCTCTGACATGGAATATAATCCCGGTCAGCCCTGCCCTGCACTGCCTGATGATGAGATCAGGACACTGGAGACCAAAGGTAAATTACCAGTGATTGGATTTCATCAAGGTTGACCTACCTAATTGAGGACTGAGCCAGAGTGGGGATGTAATGAGGAGGAGGTGGAGGAGGAGCTGCAAGAGATGTCATCGTTTTACCAGGGATGGCCTTGATATTTCTACACGGGCTTTTGATTTCTGTAAGATTTGTCAAGTACAAACGAAAACCTGCTTGTGACTGATGCAGCAGTTTTCTAAACATGTGGTGCGTGGGAGGGGAGAAGCGTTGATGACTACCTCCGTCGCGATCAAATCCGATAAATGTGCTGAAGGTAAATATAGTAAACGACGCCAGGAACGACAGCGTTCGTCGACACACCTGCAACAAACTTTTGACATCCTCCTGTCGTTCGGCTGACTCACAGTCAGAGCAAGAAAGACTGACACATAATAGCTTAGGAAAAAAAAGACTTGTACCACTTCTTCCAAGAGATGTGCCGTGTCACAAGTGTTTGACAGATCTGCTCTGCACTGACATACTTTATAACTGCAGAGAAAGCAACACAGGAAGTTGGCACACTTACTTATTAGTTTATCAAAAGTCTAAACGTAGCTCCTGCAGTGATGTTACGACTGGTGTACCAGTGTCAGGACAAGGGCTGAGCAATATATCGACATTTCTGTGATATGATTCTTATCTAAGATTTTGGATATCGTTGATCGTAATGTAGCGTAAGTGTTGTCTTCTCCTGATTTTAAAGGCGGCATAACAGTGAAGTGATGTAACTTTCTGAACTTACAAACTTTTTTTTGCTGTTCTTTTATAAGCCTTTACTCACTTAGTCATTATATTCACAGTGCTGATGCTTAGTTATCAAAATAATATTTTGTGAAAGTACCATTAGTCATCCCTACATAATAATCAGAATATCACTATTAAATATTTGGTCAACAATATCAGGATATGTGACTTTGACCATAATGCTCAGCTATGAAATTCACTTTGATATGATGTTTGCTTGCATGTCAAATATCTGCATCTACACCTTTTACTTTTACCTTTATAACATCCACACTAATTTTTACCCAAAGGCAGCATCTTTCTCTGAATTTGACTCAGTCCAAACAACTGTTGCTATCAACACAGATAGAGAGCAGACAGACAACACAAGAAAACACCTGGTATGAGTACAGTACACTCCTGTTTAAGATTCAAATCGATGAACTCATGCTTATTTTTTTTTTTACAGGTGGGAGTAGGCCTTTAATATGTGTGCTGGTAATGTGTTATGATCCAGGCGGAGAGTCCGGCTTTGAAATGTGAGGAGGAAATGTGAGATGGGGGCGGTGTGATCGCACATCCAGTTTTGGTTCCCTACCTTGGCAGCCACCGAGGAGCTGGGCTTCTCCAGGAGATCCCACAGCTTCTTCCTCTTGTCTGGGCAGCAGGTGTTATCAAACTCTCCCTCTCCCTCCCTGTCCCTCATTGTCTCTGCCTCCCTCCGCAGCTCCTCATTCATCTGCTCTTTTTTCTGGTGGTAACGGGCCTGGCAGCAGGACTCCAGGTAGATCTCGTCAATCCCCCAGTAGTCTAACTCCTGGCCAAACGAAAGGGCGCACATCTCCTCCATCATGTGTAACTTGCCTGTGCGGTAAAAGTTCAGAATGGAGGTGAAGGCCCCCGGGTGCCGGTCGAAGAAGTATTCGTTTTCATTCAGGCTGTAATCATCGCAGACCTCCATCAGGGACTCGTGGGTGTTGCAGTCTCGTAGCTTGCCGAGCCGGGTCCTGGGTAGCCTGTCCAGGGTCCGCCACAGGACCTCATGGTTTAGACCCCCGACGTTAAGGCGGACTCTGCGGGAACGGGCTTTGGTGCGGATGATGTCGATGGGCTCGGGGGGCAGGGAGGGAGTGGTTCGAATGTTGGGGGGCTTGAGCCCTGCAGGTCCAAGCTTCTCGGCCATGGTGATGGAAAAGAAGACTTGTTGGGGAAGATGTTGCAATGATGGAAAAAAGGAAACAGAAAAAAAAGTCTAAAAATTTTTGTATTATGTTGGATCCTCTTTAGGGAAGTCCCTCCATGGCTGAGGAAACAAAAGAGACAGAATGTGAGAAGACTAAAAACTGATCACACACAAGTTAATGAATTCAGCATTAAAATTTTTATTTATTAAACTGAAAATATTAAATGCTTTGTTCTTTGAAAAGCAAAGGATACAGCAGCACTTTACAAGCAGCACTGGGACACGGTCACCTGTTACTTCAAACTGTCAGTCAAAAATAGCAACAGCTGCACGGTGTTATTGATCCTTCTCATCACATTTCTAGGAATCAATGATTTTGTTTTAACAGTCAATATGGCTGCTTTGCCTTCCACTCCACTTCAGCACTGTTATGGCTGTAGTGAGGCAATGAACTCATGCTGGAGCACTACTTTCTGTGCAGCCCCTCATGGTCGCAGTGGGACTCAGCGGGTCAGGAAACAAATGAAGTGAAAGAAGATGTCAAATCAACTGATTTGTTCTGAATGGATTTGAATGGGTTTGAATGGAGGAGGCATGTGTGGCAGAAATTTATGGAGTCTTATTTAACTTTTCATTTTAAAAGACACATGGTCATTTTAATCAGTTTCTGACAATTGTAACCAGTGCATATAAAAAAGACACTACAAAGCATTTTTTTAATTTCAACAGAAGGATTAAAAAGCTCCTTACACTTGGATAAGTACTAAAAATAATAAAAGTAGTTGAAAATGTTAGGATCTTAATATGATATTAAAAGCATATTTCTATTTTTTATTAGGGACTGAGCTTGTATTTTCCTTGTACAGTATTGAAATAGCGGGTGTTCTTGAATGCAACAGTTTTTAGTCACATTTGGCACTGCCTGATAATCTCTATCACGAAGCAGCCAGTTTTAAAACCCAAATGGAATATTAGGAGTAGTAGTGAATAGAAAGGGGTTTAAAGCGGCACCAGATTGTTAATCTACACGCCTTGACTTGTTCTGCAGTCCTATAAATTCAAAAACACTGCAAACCTGTTACGCTACACCGTATTCTGTGCTCTGTAGGGTTTTCAAGATCCAACACCTTTAAAGCAAAATATAAAATCCATACGGGCGACGCACTCTGTTCAAAGTGGAATCCAAATTTTAAAAAGTCACAGAAAAACAGTCTCTCTCACCTTGTCGAGATAAACCACCTTTTGCATGCAAACTCCTCTTGTTCCTAGGGGAGTAAAGGATGAAAAGGAAGCCGGGATCCCCCTCCAGTCAAGCGGCCACGACCGTAGAGAGCACTCCGCGGACGCCGCGCAGAGAACGCGCGTCCCACATTTTGTAAAAAAAATGAAAAGAAGAAAAGGAAGGAAGGAAAAAAAAGCTTGAACGTCTTCCTCTAAAAATGATCACCGGAACAGAACCAGTGCTGTTTCGCCATCGGAACACAAGGAAAAGAGTCCTGCCTTCATCCAAAAGCTCGCAGCGTGCGGAGAAGACGGGCTCACTGAATCACTGTACTGCAGACGTCGTGCGCGTAAAAGGCAACGGGAAGGAACGGGATAAGCGAACTGCGGAGTGTCCCGCTGTACTCTACATTAGGAGGAGCGGAGGGGTGCACGCGGGCTGCACCACATCCGAGAGGTGAAAAACCTTAATGCAACTGGCATGCGGATTAATGCTGACAGAATATCATTGAGTTCCTGTGAACTGTGCAAAGAGACTTGACAGAGTTTTTTTTTTTTCTTTTTTTTTTTCTTTGTTTTAATTATCATAATAGGCCATAATACAAACACACGGAAAAAACACATACACAAACACAAACAGGCCATAACCTTTATCTCATATTTCAGAAATTACATTAGCATCACTGAACCCCTGAAGGCTGGTTTTGAAGTGTTGGGGGGAAATGAGATCAGGTGCACAGTTTGCCATGGGCGACTTTTAGTGTGATGACCATAAAATGTTGTGTTGATTCTGACTGTAAATGCACAATAAGTCAGTTGTTCTTGTTCTTTGCAGTGTGAAGAATCTCCTGTAGGATAAACACAAGCACAAGAACTACCCCCACCACCACCACCACCACCAAACACACACGCGCACATGCACACACCCACATACACACCCATTATGAGCGAAAAAGCAAAAACCTCAAAGGTAATAGCTAACCAACCATTTGAGATGCTCCATTTGACCCACACAGCAAGTAACCTGATCCGCACAAGACAAGAGGATGCTCCGGCCCTTTTTTTTTTTCTTGACCACTTGAGAGAGCAGTCTGCAGCAAGGCAGCTGTAAACCCATGCAGACACACCTCATGTCAGGTATTCAAAGTCCATCTTATTTATCAGCCATCAATATGTAATTATCTCCCCACTCCCTGGTCTCAAATGAATAAATAGTGATATTAAATTATGTATCCCTTATTATCTCTCAGATCGTTACCTACACTGCAGGAAAGCTCTCCTCCCTCTTCTCTCTCTAACCCTCACTCTCAGCTCATACAGTGTTCAATACAGCAATGATATTTCCACATTAAGCGCATGTTTCAGTTGAACATTTCCCCTTAGCCAAGCGTTTTTGCAGAAATTTGATTATACTCTGCATATGTGTAATTGATTTCCTTGCCATGTTCCTTCCTTCCAGTGACAAGTGATCAATAATGCTGCATTGACTAAATAAGGCCTTTGTGTGCGTGTATGTGTCTTAACTGTGTGGGCACAGTTGCTTGAAGGTCAAAGGCTTTGACACTGTCCAGATGTCACATGTGGATCTGCACACACACAGATTCTGTACAGTGTCATCCTGCATCAACTTTATGGCCCTCACATATGGACCTGATTAATTATTTGAAAGTGACTGCAGCACTCTGCTGCCTAGCATATGCAGTAGACTGCTTCCCTCTCTTTTCCATGCAAATTTGATTTGAATATGGCAAGAAGGTTACAGGAGATGATACGCATCACAGGTGGAAAATTCAGTTGAAGTCAAGTTTTGTTTTTTTCCAGCTGCACAATGTTTATCACAATGACATGTGCTCAGGACTAGAGTAGTGAAGCATCACCCTGACCCCTGTTTGACAGTTGTAAATTATTCCCTTGACAACAAAACCGCTGATGACACAGTGGTTATTACTTAAAGGTACAGAGAAATGATTAAGGACAATTTGCTGTGTCCCCTATCATTATTATTACCAAACTGGCAGCCAATCAACTGCCCTATGAGTCATGATGTGTGAGGTAGCAGTGATAAAAGAAATATCTGCAGAGCAGAATTGCGCACTACAGCTTGTAAAGCAGGCAAATGTGTTTTTGAGGAGTAATGTGATACTTTTTGCAGAGGCTTCCAGCTCTATACTACCACCACCTGCTTGCATCAGTGCTCTGGGGAGTTGGAGCCAGCCTGTGTCCCACATTGTGGGAGGAAAAACTCCATTTACCAGCAGCTAATTGCTAACTTTCCTTAAAAAAAATCTATTGATGCACTGCAGGTTACTAAAGACTACAAAATGATTTTTTTTTCCTTAC
>JAPZDY010000013.1:10532789-10543423 GCA_029783645.1 Ctenochaetus hawaiiensis | reverse complement strand
AAATTATTTTTTTTTCCTTCCTCGAAGGTGTTTGCAGAGATTAGGTTATGCAGTTTTTTTTTTAATTCTTGTGTTCTATGTAGGCATGTGCGCTTGTGTGGGCTGTTACCATGGCAACCCAAATTGTAGCATCATGCTGAAGAAACACTTCGGGCCAAGGAGCCAGATAGACTTTGGAGCTGTCATGGCTGACAGTGACTAAATGAACTGTTTGTCCAATTAACCCTGGCTGTCTGTGTTTATCAGAATAAATTATGCACCCTGGAAGTGATAACTTGATGTCATTATGGGACTGAAAGCCATGCAGAAGTTCTGCACAACACAATCAAAAGTGAAGTCAGAGGAAAGTAAGTTCAAGAAGAACTCAAAGGTGAGGAGTAAACCTAAGTTACATAAACGCCACCTACGGCTTCTCTCTTCATAAGTATGTTCTCATCAATCTTAGACCAAAAAGGTTGACTGAATACACTGGCTGCTTATCCCTGAGCTGTCACTGCCTGCTGTATTTTCCCTTTCCAATTTGTCATAAAATGTGTCCACTCCATCATCCAAATCTCACTGTGGATGCACTTGCAATCCACAGCCACTGCTTCTGGTGCCGTCAGCACATGATAGAGACACACCATCATCTGTTCATAACACCTTCATTAGGAGGAGCGATGCACATATCATGGCTTCCCTGTGAACAGCTGAATGTATTCGGTCATAGATAAAGAGTATGTAATTACATTTGGCTCTTAAATAATGAATATATTCATAAAAAGGAACTCATAAATGACAGATTTAAGCAAATAAGCTGTGTTGCCTTGCATGTAAAATGGCTCTGTGTGTGTGGCGGAAGTAGATAGAGAGACAAATAAAAGTGAATTGCTGTAATTTACTGTGAGCTTCAGCAGGAGGGGTAGAGCAAAAGTCACATTCAGTTTAATTACAATAATAAGTGTTCAATCAACGTGGGATGCTTCTCTATTAATAGAAAGCTACAATAGATTTGAAAAAATGTAAAGAAATAAAAGGACAGAGGTGGACAAGTGAAAAAATTCAAGCACGTGATTCTTTCCTATTCTATTTTCCTGCTGCCTGCTGCTGGTGGAAGGCTGAGATAAAACATCCTTTCAGAGGTGTCATTTATTATTATGTGAAATTTAATGTTGAGGAAGGTTCGATCTGAGGTGACAGAGTGTGTTTGAAGACTTTATAAGTAGGCCGGTACAGTGTGACACATGCAAACGTGTGTGTGTGTGTGGCTGCGTCTGTGCGTACTTGGGTGTGTTTTTGTCAATAAGAGGGAGGCAGCACGCCACAGCAGCAGTGGCAGCCTGTTTATTCTCTTTGGCTATTTTTAGCAGCTGGCCATGTCAAGGTCCACACAACTACCCACCCACAGTGGGCAGCAGTGGCCTTCAATATAATGGTCTGCTTCACACCCGAGTCATTAATCTTTGTCATCTCTTTATTCATCCAGCGAGACACACCTGTTCACTTCTGAAGCTGCCAACAACAACTAACATGTCAAAAATACACACAACACAATGAACATGAACGTGTTTTGGTATGCCGTTGTGTAAAATACAACTACGGTACGCGGGGTGTCCCCAGGGCTTATTTGTCTAAGTCCAAGCCTTGTAACCATGTGTCTACTAAATCCTGGTTCAAATCCAACCGAGGACCTTTGCAATATGTCATCTTCCTCTCTATCTCCACGTGTTTATTGTCACTAGCTACTGCCATCAATCAAAGTGAGACATCAATGCCTTATAAAACAGTCTTTAAAAAAAAGTCTTCCCTGTGCATATGTAGTCCACGGTGCTCAGGCCAAAGTGGTGCTGCTGTTAGCAGGGGACAAACAAACATGATTGATTACTACTACGCCTGGCTTGTTTAGTTTGCATAGTACAACCAGGGCCATGGATCACTAATTGAATGGGAGTTGTATTTATATTTTTATTGGGCTCTCAGTTGCGACTTCTGGTCAATTGTTTCTGCAGTCATGTCGTCCACCACAGCACAGCAACAGCAACATGCCATGGAGAGAGACAAATAGAGGTGCTCTAATCTGCTTTGACTCCACACCTCAGCATCATTGTTGCCTAAATACAGAATGCCACATCCTTTACAGCCCAGATTTAGTGCAACCGCCAAATTTCAGAGTATGCACTGCGTTCATTAACATTCATTGGCGTGAATAATGCCGCCTTGCAGAGTAGACAAGATGCTCATTGCTGCACCTTAACCTTAAAGTGCTTGTGGCAGCACGATAATGTGAATATAATGCACTTGGTCTAATTGCTGTGAAAACACCCAGGCTGGCAATTTGGCCTGCTAACTACAGTCGAGGGTTGTCCTGTGAGAGTAAGCGTTTATGTAATCAGGGCAGGTGTGGCACCTCTAGCTTGTTCCAGTGATCACTGTGAGTTGTACATCGCAGTGAAAGACGAGGAGGACAGACCATGGTATGAATAGCAATGAAGTCACTTCTGGTGTAGCTGGCATTTTTGCTGGACTTGGGCTGGATTATTTTGTATCTACAGTCTGCATCTAACTTGTTGAAGGTGAAAATGCAATTTTTATATTCTGGACTTTCCACTACACAACACACGGATATGATTTGAAATTGTACTTTATTGTAGCAGGTATGCAAAACAAACCAGTTCTTGTGTAGTTATTTGCTCTCGCATGGATTTATATCTTTAATAAGAGAAACTAACACTACCTAAATACACCCTTATGCATCCATTCAGGACTGCTAATCTATGTAGATTATTTCCTGTAAATCGCTTATGCTGATGCAGCACAGCGGCTTTGTTTTAAGCTGCCATAAGTCAGGGAGTTGCATTGATACTGTTGTCAGTTGTGTAATTGGGTCCACAGGTAGTGCTACTGTGTTATTAGTCCCTCTGTAAAATAATGTGAAAGATTAATCATTTGGACAGGAAACCAAAACTTGCCCACTCCTGGGAGGGATGTTGTGACAAGGAAATTCTTTCCTCCTTTTACAAATTAACACAGAAGAATCTGGAGGGGGGGCTATTTAAATCGATGTAAAATGCTGACTGTGTTTGTATCTGTTCACGAGTGATCCATTTAAAACTGGCAGAATCGCTAAAACTTCATTAGAAAAATCCTCAGTCCAAAACAATGATTAGCTCTAAGCACTAAGGTTTTATAAGCCCCTAGAATATTGATAACATAATTTTATCACTAATCACTAATGTGTTTACCTCTAGTTCAGTTATGTAGCCTTTTGAGAGAGTACACTTTGTTTTACTGGCTGAAAAACACGGATGATTGTGTGTCCATATCTGGGTTTAGTTTACCAAACAAAGAAAAAAGATGAAGATAATGATGTGCCATCATATAAAAACCTCACAGAAATTATTGAGCTTTTTAAACTATTTTTCATTCCTGCATTTGTTTTTTATTTGTTCTGCCCATGATTGACCCTTACCTAATTTATTTTTAATATAATTATAATATATTATTATATAATTATGTCCACCAACCACCAACAAAAATAAATAAGGCAAATACAAATAAGGCATATATTACATGATCTCACCCTGTCTCATTTCCTTGCTCAAGCTGTTGTTTACCTGCTGATGTGTGTCTGCAATCATGTTGAGGAAACCAAACAACAGTGTTTCTGGGTTTTAAGTTTTAAAGATGGCATCCCATTGACATCCAGGCTGCCATACCCTCAGCTAGCTAGACTGTGTGTGTGTGTGATAACCTTGAATATTTGCATCAACCAATTCATCAAGTCACTGGACGTGCAGCACTCCAATGTACACAATTGATATGTTCTGTCTCTGTGGGCGTCCCGGGGTGACATGACATCATTTCATCTCGCTCTTGTCCTTCAAGGTTGCACATATTGAACTTTAAAGATAATGTAAACTGCTGGAGATGTCAAGGCTCTTGATGGACTCTGCTATGAGCTCTATGGAAGCACCTCCTAATTCAATCCATTCTATTAAAGAGGTCAGTGCTGCTCTTGATCTCTGTCCTTGAAGGTGGGCGATTCCCTGAACTTGTCCCACCTTAGTTGGCCCACACTTAATACTTAACATTGGAAGATGGAACATTTGGGACTTGGGACCAAATCTGGATCTCCAAGTACCAGATGTTTGCATGTCAACTGGTTTGTACCACTTTAAGTGACAATTTATTTAAATAGGTGCACCACATCAGCACAATATCAATCGACATGATTAGAGCGTAAATGTGCCTTTATTCCCAGATGATCTGTCTTGAAGAAGGTCTCTACATCAAAATCTATTTTTAGGATCTCTATTTTATTTTGGCTCTCACACATATTGTGTAATTCTGATAATCTATGCATTACACAAAAAGTGTGGGGACAGGGAGTTGATGGAGGCCCAGCATTTTTATGTTTGCCTCAAGGCCTCTTAGTAATTTAATGCAGCCATGCTGGGAAAATTAAACTAATATTAAGCTCTATAAAACAAAGATCACCCTTGGCATTGTGCCAGATGGAATTTAGGGTTTGAAATGACCCTCTCTTTTAGTAGCCGACCATGGTCAACACATTGTGTTACTCCTGTTGGATCTGTCTATGGCTTGGACGATGTTGAACATAGTGTTTTTGATAAAAAACCTTAAAAATTGTTCTAAATTTCATTTTTAGTGTAATTTTTATTAGTTGAACACTAACCATAACCCAATTAAACAACCCATATGTGTGCATTGCTGATATTAATAACTGGAACTGACAAAGAAAAACAAAAACTAAATAATATTCAGAATTCATTTACGTATGGTTAGATTACTGCAATGCATTCTTCTCTTGTCTCACACAACAAAACCTTAATGAACTTAGGCATGAAAATTACCACAGCACACTCAACAACCAAGTCCAACAGGAGAAATACATCTCACTGGTTTTTAAAAATCACTTCAAGGCTACCGGAATAGATTTTGATATTTTAATTATCACTTTAAAGGCTTCATGAGGATTAGCTTCAGAATATTTGGCTGATCCTCTGACCTTCTACAAGCCTAAATGCAACCTGAGATCCCCTGGCAGGTCACTCCTGGCAATCCCTCAGTCAAACCTTGAAACTGAAGGTGACCTTTTCTGTTTGGTTCTTAATTGTGGGATGACGTGCAAGAGGAGATCAGGAGGTCCAATAAATTGACTTTTTAACGTCACTGTCAAAACTCACTATTTTAGACATGACTTTAATTGATTTTAGTGTTTGTTTCATTGATTCCCAATCTTCTTATCATTTCATATTTTCTGCACTTTTTTGTCTTTTTAAATATATGTTAAGTGCTTAATCAGATTCAGTGTTTGGATTCATTGTATAGTGCATAGTTGCATTTACCAAAAAATATTTTCAGAGGCCTGCGTTATAACAAAGAGCAGAGAGGCAGAGAATGGCAGTATACAAGATATCTAAGAGTAAACCTGAAATATTTTTCACAGGCTGACAATGTAAAAAAAATATAGTGTCTTTCTAGAAGAAGACAAAGCTGTAAGCTAACTTTACTCTTATTAAGAAGTCCAACATTTTGATTTATAGTAATGGTCTACTGGATGACTTTCTGGGACAGGAAGCATTTTACACATTCACACCTTCAAAGTCCAGAATGCACAGGCTTCTGTACAGCTCCACATCAGATGAGGGATCAACTCCTTACACTGTCATGCCTGTGAGAGGCAGGGTGCCATTTGTTTTCCCCATCCAGTTCCCCTCCCTGACATCCATGACAGTTTCCTCTCTGGTAATAACTCAAAATACTGATTCAGTGAAGTCATATTTGATTGCTGTTGATACATTTAAAAATAGACGCGATGACCAGGCTTATGTCAGGGAAAACACAGTGCAGATACACGTGGCTTTTAGGTACATAATGCCAGTATACATGCTGTGAGGCTGGCATTTGTTTTTTAGGATTATTTGTCTTCTGCTGCTTGATTAGTGCATATCATGAGTTTTACATATAAGCTCAGCATGACATAATTTTTATCATCACAGGGTGTAAGCATGTGTTTTGTGTGGTCATGTGCATACCTCCAATTAGCACAGACGTGTCTGCAAGGCCACTGAGACACCAATCTACTGCACTTATGTGGAACGGGTCCTCCATGTGGGCTCTGCAAAGTAGAATAAATAAACAGAACCACTCAGTGTCTATTGTGTCGGCAGTTGTTTGTGACTCAACAGCAGAAGTCAATTGAGTTTCCCTGTGACAGAAGGAAATCTGAGGCCGGACACTTAAGCATCATCTGTCCTATTCTGACTACCTCAGCCCATGGGGAGAAAGGTCAAATGCTCTATGGGTTAACATTAAACCTTCAACACAATGAAGATGAGCCATACCTTTTCATATGCCATGGCCCCTTTAGGTTAGGTTAGGTTATACCCTCATGCAGAGCCAGGAAAATCCTTGTGGAGAGGCTCCCAAAGTAGAAAAGTTCAGTTAATCCTTATCATGAGGTATCTGCAAAGATATGACAGCCAAATATTAAAATAGTTCAAAGTGAGGGAACAGCCCAAGTTCTTTAAAAGTGTCTTAATATCGTTAATGTGATTTTTACTGTAAGTGTATTATCAAAGATCATCTTAGCCTTGGGAAACTGCCCTCTAATTGTTTTTTACTACACTGAAAAATTGGACATGAGTCCTGCACTTCCAAATCCCCACTGACAAGGCAGGCTGAACGGATCCTGTCAGGAACTAACACTTCCTTCCCTTCATCCGTCATGTGGCATGCCAGGCGATCCTGCGCAGCTCATCACGCCCTCTACCCAGAACACAGGTCCAGAAACCTTGTCCAACAGTGGAGTCATGATGAGAAGCACCAAAATGAGTTATTGCTGTCACCATAAAGGAGAACCCCTGAGGACAGATGGCGGTCCTTGGATCATTGCACCCACATTAACCTTCCTGTGGAGGGATCAGGTGCAAGCTAACTTTCATAAGGGAGTTGGGTCATGGTTCTAAGAATACCATCTCTGGTTTTTTGGAGGGCACAGATAGAGACCTGTGTTCAGTGGCTCCTGTGGCAGGAAGATCCCTCTGTTCCTGGCAGGTAGACAGACAGGCCCTTTCCAGTGATGGTAATGTCATCCCTTGGGTGCCCTGTAACTCACACCTGAGGGAAAGGTTAGCACACGGTTGAACTCTATCCACTTGATTACCGTGACAGAGGCGGCAATAATTAAGTTAATACAGTTTAATTATGCTGAGTAGGATTTAATGAATGTTTTATTGTTATCTCTGTTTACTGGCAGCTCCACGCAGTGTGAGATAGCTGTATCACCAACAAATGTCGCAGATGGGGGGGCTTGGATGTGATTCCGGAAATGAACACTTCCGCAGTCATCATACTCAGCCATTTAATATGTGTAACCAAAAGTTACTTGAGAGGAGTGGGTGATTTGTTTGATAAGTCATCCAGAAAGTTTTTTTTATTTCTCTCCCTGATTATAAAAGTCATTAAAGTTGCATTTTTGTGACGTTAATCATGCTTTGCGTTATCTTGAGTTAGAGCTTAAAAAACTGTAGCTGTCTGAATTAAGTAATTTAAAAACCATCACCCTTTACGCCACAGCGATAGATGGGTCCCATTACTGTGCTCGATTAAAATGTTTACGCAGCAAAGTGACAATGTTGCCAAGAATACAGTTGACATATCTTAACATCATGCATTATGGGGCCTTTCAACGTGTCGCAGGATTATTAATTTAAATCAAAAGTAAACATCACCACATTCCCTCTGTGTTAAGTAACACATCGGTTATATAACAGCTTGATTCTGAATATGCAGAGTATGCAGCATGAAACAGTGGTTTCCCATCTCAACTGCGGCCCATTCCGCTTCAAGGTTGGCTGTGTGTTTACTGTCCATTGTTAAAACTATTGAGTGCTGTCTTTTTTAATCACTGCATTCATCAGTATAAGCTTTCAGTCATTTGAAATACAGCTTGACTGCGTTCTATGCAAGGTGTTTAATTGTCTGCTCTCTAAGTGCCCTCTTGGTATTTTATTGAACTAATTTATTCTGAATGGAAACCCTAGAGGGTATAAAGCCATCTGTTTGACACTGCCAGCTGGACCCTGTCCGATAAGAGACATTTTACAGCTAGGTTAGGCTTCAGGGTTTAAAAATACACAATGCGGCATGGTTGGTAAGTGTGGACCTTCAGAATTGGAGGAGGTATACAACCGTTTAAGGCTAAAGGAGAAACTGGTGAATACACACTGATTAGATCATAAATTATGATCTCAATCTTGGTGTCCTAAACTAAAGACAGGGTGTTTGGAGAAATCAATAATCCGCAGAGCGCAGGAAGAGACAGTTTAAAACAGCTGAGATAACGGCTGAACACCTGATAGAAGATAGAGAGAGAAATTTGTGCAATGCCAATGAATAAATTATTGTCTTTTTTTTTTTTACTGCAAGGTCAGCTCTGTTGCTCTGCTTCTCTAGGGAAACCTCCGCCAACACATATGAGCTCACACGCACACACACACAAATGCATACACACACGCACGAATGCTGTCCCACACGCTGGTCAATTGCAGGCTCCCCTCCAACACATGCATCACTGCAAATGTCTTCCCACACAGAAAGTAATCTTATGCAAGCATGCACATGCACTCGGAGCACATAGTGCACATGCATGCCAGGCACACCTGGAGAAGATGGAGATGTGTTTCTACATAAACACAGCCTCCATTGTATGGGTTTCTCAGAGTCCATTGAGTTATAATGGGAACTGAGTAACACGAAGGGCAATTTCACTGTGAGTCTCTTGACCTGTGCATGTGGGAAGCTGTTTGCAGTGGGAGAGGAGGAGGTTCAAGGGTGAACATGGCTCTCAGCGAATTCACTGAAATCTCTTCACAGAGGAAATGGCCAATAGAGTTTTCCACACAGTAACAAAACGCTTCCCATCATGCTGGATTCCCTACAAACTTGCTGGCACAATGTTTTCACTTTAAAAACAATTTTACAAAAATCTCACAGATTTAAAGGTGATTTGTGGGGTGAATGGAGGATAGTGTGAACCTCTGCGTTGGTTGTATGTGCCGGCGAGTATAAATGAACTCACATAAATATCCCCAATATATATCAGAAGGATAGAGGATGATTAAACTTTTTAGGATTATTTATTGTGTGCTGAGCAGACATGCTGGGAGTTATTTATTTGCAGACCATCAAAAACATTTATGAGCCTGTTTCAGCAGTATGCTCTAAACAAGAAGTCATAAATCTACCAGGGTATCGTCACTACCCTCCTCTCCCTCTCCCTGTCGAGCTGTCTTCCCTCTCGCTATCTCTCCCTCCACCTCTTCTCTTCTTTCATTCCTCATTTCTCAGTGGCCCTTATCACCCAAGCAACTGCCTGCACTCATAAAGAACTGCCATCAGTTTCAAATTCATCAGTCCTGATTGGTTTCTTCTTCTTCTTCTTCTTCTTTTTGGTGGCGGTGGGGGGGATATGAGGCGGGGAGGGATGTGTCACTGCTTGATAACGCTGAAGTGGAGAACATTTCAAAACTAATGTCCTTGATACAGTGAGTGGGATATACTGTGACCACAAGGTAAAAAGCATCAATTAGAGGTGCCACAGCTTTCAGGATGATACTGCACTCAGCGGGCATATTCACACATTTGTCAGATAAGCATTTCCTCTCCAATTAAACATTTAACAACACCGCCTGTGTAAGCACGGTGTAATGTTGTGCATGCTCTTTAGACTACTGAAAGAGTTTGTCTCTAAGTCCCTCAGCATGTGTGTTCCATTAAGAAATCTGTGTTGTCTCCACAAGGTGGTGTCATGCTCATTAGCTAAATGTTGCAGCTCATTTTCACAGCCAGTCTGACTCTCACACACTTAGTTGGATAATACTACTCCTATGTTTTCCACATCAGTGTCACTGGGTCTAAAAAAACAAAGTAGTGTAAAGTAAACCTGTAATTAACTCTGATCTCTAATGGAGGAACGGAAAGGAATGTTTTGAAATGGAACAAATGTTCTAATTTAAATGAGGATCTAGAACATTTTATTAAAAAAAAAACACCAGGCTTTATAGAATATAAAACTTCTTGATTAGAACATTTCAAAAACAGTCTGTTCTAGACTATTCCTTTTGAAGAGGGTTTATCATTTTGCTTTTCTGTATTTTTAGAATCAATTCTCCATTAGAAAACAAGACTTCTAGGATCCAACATTCCTAAATTAAGCATTCCTCTTTTTGAATAGGACCTACGCTTTGTATTTTATTGTATATTTTTATTCTAGAGTAGAATATTAATTAGAAAACATTTCTTCTAAAATTCTAACATTCCATTTTTAATTAAAACATTTAGTTTCAGAACATTGTATTCTAGAATGTTATATTTGGGATCAGGACATATTATCGTAAATAACCAGATAATTATAACCAAATAACCATTCCCTTTGGAATACAACAATTAATTGTATAATAGAATATTCTAGAGTAGTATGATCTGAAATGAAGTGCTCTACTTTGGCATAAATACATTGTTTTTTAGAAACTTTTTTTCTTATGGGTGGTTACATTTTATAGCATGGAAGAATATTAAGGTCATATTCTAAAATATAATATTCTAGAAAAGTAGATTAATTAATGAGG